>WBNO01007761.1:0-29536 GCA_013400575.1 Peucedramus taeniatus
TTCTCTTTCATTTAAATGTGAAGAAGAGCAAAGAGATGATTCAACAAGATTTTCTATTGAAGTACATGTTATTGTCCTAATCTGTTTCTATTTAACTTGCCTTGTTTTTCTCATTTATTCAGTGCAAAGGGAGATGATTAACTCCTATGGTTGTTTGTTTCCTGAAGGAACACCTCCAATGCAGACTGTCTTATAAATGGAAACGAAAAAAAAACCCACAAAATCCCTACCAAACAAACAAACAAACAAAAAAAAAAAAAATCCTACTAAAGAAAAAAATCACTGCAATAAGAAAATGCCCACAAAATCCTTTGTCATTCCTTTGTCATATTCAAGTGTTATTCAAGTGTTGGATTGTGCTGCTTAAATATCCATGTCCAAAAAAGGCTAGATGACTATGTGAATTAAGATGCTCTCTTTAATTACATTAAAGCATTTTCAACATCACTGCTTTAGTGAGTGCACAGACCAAGAGCACTACAGATGTCTCAAATGAACATTCAGAATTTACATTCATGCAATTCAGAATTATCTGTGTAAAAGCTGGCTTAGTTTACTTAGGTGACAAGTCCAAATATAAGAACCTATATTTTGGATATATTAATCTGATCAGATGAATCAGTGGTCTCCATCTAGCTTAGTGGAAGGCAAAATTTTCAATTGAAGCTTTTCTGCTCAAGAAACGCATTTTATTGTACATTTTGGCTACTGGCAGAAAATTCTTTATTTCACTACACAAGATAGGTAAATAATTTCTAGATTCTTATGGCTGTAATTGGATTTTTCCCTAAATGCCTTTT
Source organism: Peucedramus taeniatus (assembly GCA_013400575.1). Lineage (NCBI taxonomy): Eukaryota > Metazoa > Chordata > Aves > Passeriformes > Fringillidae > Peucedramus > Peucedramus taeniatus. Next base: position 801 of record WBNO01007761.1, read on the forward strand.
AAATTCATATATTAAATGCAAGTTTAAATTATTTAAAGTATTTCAGAAACATATTTAATTTTATTCTGTTTCCACAAACACAATTTTTCCATTAAAATGTAGTAAAAGAGTAGTAAAAAGTCCATTAAATTGTAATTTCTTGCCTTTGTAATGCATCTATTAACATTCCAATTACCATAACATTTGTACATAAGTCATCTCTGTCTCCTCTATTAAAGGCTGAAGCCTTGAGATAGTATTTCAGTCTAACATTTCATTATTAAAAAATTGGGGGTTTCTTTCTTCACAAAGCTAATAAAGTATTTTTTTGTGTATTGGCTTACACTGGCTAAATGAAAGCTAAAAATAATTTAAAACTTTATTTCATGTCCTGCAACTGATATTTACACATATTAATAGCAGACAATTTACAAAGCAGTGCAGCTAGCAACTTCCTTGGTCATCACTGCTCTATCTAAATGTATTTGAAATTAGGTCAATGAGCTCAATTTTGCCTACTCTTCAAAATGTGTGCATACAACATTTGATGAGACAGAAGTTTGAAATATTCTCCAGGCAAAAAGAAAAGAAACTCTGTGCTCCACTAGTCCTTACAGGGAGAATAGCACTACAAGATATGTAGACTGCCTCTTTTGGGACAGTGTGATCAAATAAAAGGGCTAGATAAGGAAATTATATAGCAAGATATCATAGAATTTGTTTCTTAGAAGACTTAAGGACACACAATCCCAAATATTATAGACATAGACTAAGGGGATACTGACTGTTTTATAATAACACATTTTAGTATTTTATTTGAAATGAAAAATTAACTCATGGGAAAAAAATGGTATGCTTAAGTCATGTTGTGTACAAACTGAAACCTACGTGTGCTCCTGGGCAACCAAAATTCATGTAAGTATATGTAAATGACACTTTATTAAAATCTGGCTAAAACCTCACAGTGATTTTATCAGTTGTGACCTAGCCCCAAACATAACTAGAGTGGAATTCATTTATAAGTCTCTACACCCGACCTAAACTTGTACACATTTGCCCACCATACAGCATATGTGCCTATGTGCCTGGAATGTAGTTGAATTAAAGATTAGGAGAAATTTGTATTTTGATTTTTTTTGTTTCTTTGCTTAGTTATTAGTATCTCAGGTGAAAAAAACAGTTGGAAATTTTGATTCTGTTTAGAATCCAGCCTCAGCAGCACTTCATTATTCAAGAAAAAGACCAAAATGGCCTGTGCTGAGGTCTATCCCACCTTCACTAAACTAAGAACTCAGGATCCAAGTTAGTCCAGTTATAACTACCTGAGGTGTTATTTCATTAAAATCCAGTCACTTACCGTAAACAGGTATGTGAGTACACATTATTTTTATGTCTATTCTTTACATTTATTTTTTCTTGTAAAGGTACAGAGATAATTATTTTTGTTTTATTTATTTCATTTTGATAAGTTGTCTAAAAATACCTGTAAATACATTTGCCTCTTTAAAAACAACGCTCTACTTTAAAATATTTGTTATATTTTGCAGTATAAGGATCAGATGTTACAGGTTTAAAATGTATCAGTAGCTACCTTAACATGGTGTAGCTAAATATGTATATTCTGTTTGTGTTTTTATATAAGGATTTTCTCCAAGGATTCTAAATGATTTTAAAAATAGAGTTGCTAATGACACCTGTTGCTACAGCTGTCTTATTGAAGTAAGTGAAAGTGTGTGGGAAATTGACTGTGGGTAAAAAGATAACAGGACAGAAGTTAAAGGGGAAAAAATCATTGTTCTTCCTTGGATGAAACGTGGTCAGCACAGCCAACCTTCCACACACAGCACAATCTAAGCAGTGGAGATGCTGGGGGCAGGGTCTGTCAAAATCAACTGCAGCAAAATAACTCTCCATGGACCAACCGTGTCCCCATTCCAAGGCTGTCTCGGTACCACACTAAGTAGTAGTGTACCTACCCTCAAGGTATGAAACACCCTCACTGGGTAATATGTGTGAATAAAGTCACTTAAGCTCCACCTAAGTGTAAAAAAAATAGTATAAAAGTGAGCTGAGAATGGGGAGAAATCAAGGAAGATTTCGGAGTAAATTCTGGTATCAGTCAACGGCCTGAACCTCTCCCCTCTGGGGACGTCTACTGGGCAAGAGCTGTACTCTATGCATGCTGAGTGACTACGTTGAGATAGCTTTTCTTAGGGATTACAGCTTGTTAGTTTATTGCTTTGAATCAGCATACTGATTTGAATACATTTTTACAGTCAGATATATCATCAGTAATGCTCAAAGCTTAACCTGTCACAATTTTATTAATAAAATGTCATTCTGGAAACTCCTAATGGGAGCCCTTCAAGGACACCAGAGGTCAGTGACAGTGGGTAAAGGTGTGGAGACTCAGGAGGGGGTCTCTCTGTTGGGTTGGACCCTGAACAAGTCAATCAAATCAACCTCTGACCCAGTGAACTCCTTAGTGAAGGGTCCCCAGAATGGGGTGCTGAAAGACTTGTCAGGCACATGGGTCTCAGCATTCCTGGGGTGCTGAAACACTAGTCAAATACTAAGGCTTTGAGTAAATCTCTCCTTTTCAAATGACAAAATATGTGGCAGCACTTCGTTAGGAGAGCAGATACATTCATTATGTGTATAGTGTTTTTAAAAATATTTTAAACCTCTTTTACAGGTAGAAGAGTATATAAATCAGAGGCCAAAAAATAAAAAGCAATAAATATAGTTCCCAGCTGCAAGAAGTTTTGGGTCTTAATTTTCCCGGTAAATTATCAAAAAGCTCAAGAGAAAAAGGGATTTAAAAATTGATGATCAGAGAAAGTAAGGTATCTTTTTTACTTAATTTAAATTTATATGGTGATATTGTCATTTAAAGCCTACCAGAAACCATCTCCTAGACAAATGATGCCATGACCATGTTTGCCCTGCTCTAACCCACTAGATGGTTCTGTTGTCTGATGGGAAGACAAAGCAGAGATAATTGGGGCTACACAAAAATACTTTTGACTTGTGCAGGGAAGAAACAAAGTACAGGCGAACTCTTAGCAGCTTTTACGACTTATAACATAATGTGGAGATCAGAATGTAATTGCAATGCAAGTAGCAACAGTTAACAGGATAAAAAGGTCTAAAATGTTAGGCTGGAGTGATGTGACCAATAAACCATTGGGTGGATTCCATGATTCTTTGTTGTGTTGCAGAGTAGAGACATTAGGCTCAAATCATGAATTACTCTCTGGATCCAAATGCAGCAGGATCTTGAAATAATCAAGATTTTATTAATAGATGTAGTGAACAGCACAAACAAATCAAGATTAATATTAATAATAAAGTCTCTTCGTCTCCTGTTTTTTATAACTCTCTGGGCTGATTGAGAATAAATCACATGACAAACAGGAGGCAGCTGCAAAAATTGACATAGAATTGGGATGTAGGAAAGAAAAGTTGTGGTAAATATGTGCCTATGAAAAAATATTACAGTCTAATGCTAAGCTTGAATTAAATCTTTAAAAGGCACCTCAAAATTTCTGAAGCTAAGAAATAAAGAAGGAAAATATCTTCATCACTTTTAAAACTTTGCCATTGTATTTAGTCGACCTTCCTCCTTAACTAATCAAATAACCAAATAATAGATTTTGCAATCTTCATGAAATCATTTTGATTAAGAAGTCTGGATATGTGTTAATAGTTATGATGTAATAAAATCTATGGGGAGGCACAGAGAGGCTTATGTGCCATAATTGACAGGCTGATGATAGAAGGAGCAATTTAAGACTGTTTTATCTCAGGTATCACTAGGCCAAGCTCCCCACTCTGAAAATCCAAGCAAGATTTTGATATACATACTAGAGGCAATTCCTGTTTGTATGACACTCATCAAATTGTATTTCAAATAACACTGTAAAAAATTGCATATTAATGTATATAATGGCAATAGAAGAAGGAATCTATTGCTTCACCAGTGCCTTTCCAAATTTTTTCTGTTATATTCCCACAGGAAGAAAAATCTTATATGCATGATTTATATTGTCCTGTATCATTTACCTATAAACATTTGTAGCTTATAGAGGTCTGTGTTAATAAATATGATGGTGATAATGATAAAGAAATTTAGACATTATAGCCCACCTTTTCCTCCTGCTTGAATCTTCAGTGAAGTTGAAATGAAAAGTATGTGACAATGCCACACTTCCAATAGCAACAGCTTGTGCTTTCACAAACAAAGGATTCTGAATTAATTCAAGGTATAAGCAGATGGACAATTTGGCTCTGTTGGCAAAAAAACTGCTTTTTGGATCAAAAAGATATGGTGTGCTCTTTTTCTTGACAGTTTTTCCTTCCTAAAATGAAATTTGGTAGAAAGGGTCCCATAATTGTCCATGACCCATTAAAAGACTAAATTATTGACAGTTAATCAGAAAGAAAAAAAAAGTCAAAGACACATCTAAATGCTTTGTATTTTTACATGATTTTATGCAGTTATGTGACAGCAGCAGTTATGTGACATCTATTAAATATTTTGCCTTTAGCACTGGATGACAATGGACATACTGTGACATTGAATTTTCATAATATATGCATATATTAAAAGATTCAGAATTAATAAGACAGACTGAGAAAGACTGACAGCATTTTGATACTGCCAATCATTTAATAAGATCTCATTAATACTTTGAACATCTAAGTACTGATTAAGTTTTGCTGGGTTTTTTCCTTAAGAAACCATTGCATTCATTATCTCTGACCAAAATCAACTTTAGGTTAATTACAAACCTGTTTTATTGAGCAATAAAATGTTTAATACTGTGTATCTAAGGTGATGATTTGGCATACATTATAACATTAATAATTTTTGTACTACTCATTCTGTTGAATTTAGTTAATTTTTGGGTTTAAAGCAAAGCATACACAAAATAATGTATATGTCCTTTGAAAATAAATGTCTTGCTCAAATGCCATTTTAGAAGCAGGCTATTTTTCATCATTAAGAGCACCTTCTTCTTTGTGAGTTTAACAGATAAGAAATTATTTATCTTGAAATATTGTCTTTGTAAAAATGATCCCTTGCATTGCTTTTGTCAGTGGAAAACCCTGACTTAAATGAAATACCACCAAGACTGTCTCTGAGAAGAGTTGTTAAAATTATAAACCTATTTTTAGCAAATATACTCTTATAATCTGTATGACCTAATAGCTAAATATGTCTGGGAAAAATTCCCCAACAAAGAATGACACTCAGTGTTCCAAACTCAAATCATTCATGCCATTCTGCCTTCATATATGAAAACAGACACATTTATTTCATGCATAGCTACTGAATATTGCACATGATTTTGTGGATGATATGGAAATTGAAGAGTTTAAGAATTTCCAAGAAATCGAAACACTGTTTATTTAAACATATTGCTTTTCACTGTGTCCTGTTTTCCAAAACCAACCAACCAACCAAACTCTAGATTGGAGGTATTCTAAGTCACACTTGAAGACAGAAAAAATAAAGGTAAAATAAGGGACTGACATTGCATAAATTTTTTAGACAACACATTCGTCGATAACACATTTTCTTACATTTCTATCAGCTCATAATCAAGTACAAATAGAAAAAGACATACACTGGACATGAGTGTGATTATTAAACTTTGGGTGAGACTTACTGATACTGTCTCTTCAGAGCAGACCTGTGAATGAGAGATGGACAGATCAGTGACCCTGCCTTGGCTGTCATTTGTGCAGGAGATGAAGGGTTCTGTATTGCCCTGCAAGGATGCTTATTGCAAGCAGATGTTTCTATCTTTTATGCTGAAAATATTTTGTTACTAAAGGACAGCAATGGTTTCTTTTACTTTTGAAACTAGTTGCACTAAAAATAATGAAAAAAATTGCACATGTAAATTACTATTCTTTGACAGTATATTATTTTATTCTTCATAGTTTACAACATAGAATGTGAACCATTCTTTTTCAGTAACATGGGAAGTAACACGGAAAATGTAAAAAATATCTGATGTTTAAAAAGTGCAAATGTTCAAATAAGAAAACTGAAAACCACTTCAGTGATGATGTGGGATTTTAGATTCAATAAATGGAAAAACTATAATTTTGAACAATAAAAGAAAAATATAATCAAAGTTTATTTGTGATGTTAGGATAACGATGCATGGTCTCCTTGTGAGATAAAGGAGGCTTCATACAGCCCAAATGTTCTTTAGGAAAGCACCGAAATAGAGCCAAAGAACATTCTTTTATATTATCTTTCCTCCATATCTTTGCAAGCTATTGCCAACATTTACTTGCCTGCCATTTTGAAAATTGTGTTACATGCAATTAGTATTTAAACTCTGTACTGCCCTCCTACTGAATCAAAGGCTGAAAAGAAGGATAGCATATAGCATAATGTGTTCTGTTGCTTCTTTGCAACAACTGCTAAGAAGTACAACAAAACAAGACTAAAAATAAGATGAAAACATTTTCTATTCTCCCGTGACATAATAAATGCTGTGGAAATCCAAACAAGCTTTGGCTTGGAACCTTCACTAATGAAGAATAAAGGAGACCCTTCCTGAAGGATGGTGGCAACCATTCAGTATGAAGCACTGCCTCCTGCCTGCTGTCGAAAACAGAGATGAAGACAGCTGCTTTCTTGGACATGCATATGAGAGTTTGCAGAGGGTGGCTCTGATTGCTGCATGCTTTTCCTTTTGAATCTTATGACATGTACCTTGTGAAGAGGAGCATAATTATCAATGAAGCCATTTGAAATTATTATTCAGAGTATTTATTTAGAAATTACAATACTAGTAAAGAGAGACCCACATACCTTGAGAGAGAAGGCATAATCATGTATAACAGTGATTGAGGGAAAGGTAAGCAAAGGAAAGAGTACATGATAAAAGGAGCAGCAATTAGCAATTAAAATAGCAATGTTTAGTTGAATGTGAATTTACTTTAAATCCTTTAAACAATGCCTCAACCACAACCTTTTGGGGGCCTGATGAAAACTTGTTTTTTGAAGAGATTTAATTCAAGACCTTATATTCTCTATGTGAATAGTTTCCCACCAGCTGAACTAAAAGCAATTGCAGCTAGTTCAGCTCAAGCCATTTTTCACATAATACAGTTTAGACTTATTTTTATGAGGCAAAGTTTGAAGAAAGTAAAATAATTTATTTACTTATTGGAACCTACTATGATTTGCAAGCATAAAAATGAAATAAGTAGAATTTTGAGCTAATTATTTGGGACAAAGTAGTGTCTCATCTTGTTTGTGGCAGAAGGTTTCAGAAGGATTTGCTGGAAAGCATGCTAATAATATCAGGCACACAAAAGTCTGGCCCAGTATTGGAAACAGAGAGTTCCATAAATTTTCCTGGAAATAAGTCTGCCAGTTGTTACACAACATAAAGCTGCATTATCCTGATTAGATAACAAAATAGAGAACAGATTAAATTAAAGCAACTGTTTTGTTTCAGTTTAATTTAGATTCTGACTTAATGAGTAAATGCTGAAAAATTTGCAGTCAAAAGTCCTGACTTAGCCAAAGCCACAGTATGAGTATAAAATACATCATATACAGTATTTTCTTAGTATCTTGCTGGCATTTTAGTTTCCAAATGTTAATTCAAGGAAGAATTCAGTGTGTAAATGCATGAAAGTTCAATAATTCAGAAATAACTGAAGAAACAGTGATGCTGTGAAATGGTGAGTTCCCATGGAAATCCAGGGTCTGATCCCCTGGTGATCGCAAGTTCCACCCCTCTCTTAAAAGCAACAGTGACTTGAAAGTTAGAACACTGGAATTTCTAAGACTTACAGGAACTGTGTCTATCTCTCTGCTTATGCAAAAATGAAATATTGAGATGGATTTTAGATGTCATTTTGGAAGAAATAGAATATAAATAATTATTCATGTTAAACCAAAATAATCCCATCTGTTTTGTGTAAGTCTAGAATTTTTGTTCTCAAAATTGCTCTCTGATAGCAGTTACATATTGGAAAGTATGACACTCTTGTCAGAAATCAAAACTTTGACATAAAGAAAAATATTCTCATTATATTTTTTGACTACTGTATCAGAAGAGGTTATAATATATTCATTTTTTTATTTAGACATTCGACTGTAAAGTAGTCTAATATTTAAAGGTAGTCTCACAACAACTGATAGTATTTTTCCCTACAAAATGTATACAAAAAAGAAAGATTTTTGTGTTTCATAGCTTTATTATTTGCTTCTTTGTGGTCACTCAGGAATCATATTAAACACCTGACTTGTGGTCAGCAAACATGCTAACAACTTGCAGCATGCATTCAACAGTATCTATTTTAAAGCAATTTTGCCTCACAAAGTCATTCACAAGCAATTTACTTAAGACAGGCAAACATAATCATTAACACTCTGAAGCCACTCTGACCTAGGTCACCTGGTAAAAACAGCTGCTTCATAATGATAGCCAATTTCCTTGTGAATCCTGTTCCAGAGAAATTTATAAATCACAAGTTGCTCTCAGGCCATGGTAAACCTCCCTTTCAAACCATAGCCCTATGGATATTATTTGAAAGCATATTATACAAACATCTGAAGGGTCAGGTGTTGCCAACTGGAGCATTAAAAACTCATTTATACATGTTTACTGGTAAATGCTATTAAAGGCTCACAAGTTGGGAAGCAGAAATATAATATACCCATAATTTTTTCAAGTCACCTTTGACTCTCAACGTTCAAATGAAGCGAGAAACCTACTGCTTCTAAACCACAGACAGTCTAGGAGAGGAATTGAGGGGACTAAGTAAAGTAATAGGATACTCTGGGATATCCTACCTGGCCCTGAGCTGCTGCTTCAGAAAAATATCCCAGTGTTGCACAGTCCTGTATCTCACTCTCCAGCCCTAGGCTTTTTTTGTGTGTCCTGCATCACCTTAAATGTCACTACTCAATGATATTTAGGCATCTCCATTGTTTTTTCATTACACCTTAAGGGTAAACAAATTGTCCTCAATTTACTACTAATCTTCAGATTTAGTGTGTGCCTAGAATTTTTTTTCATGAACAAAGTCCTGCTTTCCACCTTTTGAGTGAATGCACAGATCACATTTAAAGTGAAGAATTTAAGTAAGTATGAGATTACTCTCATACTATTATGAGAGTCTCATACTATTAAATTATTAGATTACTATTAGATTAGATTACTATTAGATTATTATTATTAAACTATTAGATTACTCTCATACTATTATGAGAGTACTCATACTATTAAAAGAAAATCAAACCAAAACAAAACAGCTAGCACCAGAGTTCTTGGTGTCAAGATAACTTGAAGAAAGGTCGAGAAACACCAATTCCATCAGAAGGTGATATAATTTCTGCATTCTTCTGTATGCCTATCTCCTAGTAAAATGATATGCTCAACACCTTCTAAAAAAAAACCCATATAAATATATATTCCTCCTAAATCTACCATGCAGAATAAAAATGATCCTAAATACTACTTCAGCAGGCTGTCTTAATGTGCCAAAATATGAACCATTGGGAAAGACCTGTCTGGCTGTACAAATTTTATTCGAGCTCAGGGAAAAAGGAAACTTTATGAACTTTGGAAGAAGGAGGACACCACGCAGGAGTACTATAAGGCAAGGCTATGCCAGGACATAATTAGAAGAGGCAAAGCTCAACTAGAACTCAATCTAAGTACTGCCATGAAAGACAATAAAATTATTTTCTCTAAGTATATTAACAAATAAAGAAGGATTATGGACAATCACCATTCTTCATTGGATGCTGTCAGAAACATAAAGACAAAGGATGGGGAAAAGACAGAGGTATTTAATTTCTTCTTTGCCTCAGTCTTTAGTAGCAAGATCAGTTATTTTTGGGTTACCCAACCCCCTGAATTGGATGACAGGAAGGGGGAACAGAGGGAAGCTCCCATAATCAAAGGAAAAATGATCAGTGATTTTCTATATCTTTTGAACATACACAAGGTTATGTGACCAGATGGGATCCACCTAAGGTTACTGATGGAGCTGGTGGAAGAACTCACCGAGCCACTTTCCATCATTTACAAGCAGTTCTGGTTAACCAGGGAGATGCTGGTGGTCTGGGGGTTAACAAATGTGAGATGCATCTGCAGTAAATTCTGGATAGTGTATCTAGCAAACATGCATCTTAGTCTGACCTCTTGGGAAGTTTATGGGAGTAAATCTTCTTGAATGCCACTGTGGATGTTGTCCACCTAGACTGCAGAAAAGACACATCTAACATCTTTACCAATAATCTAGATGAGAGAATTCAATGCAGTCTTAATTTGCAGATGGAAACAGTTTGGGTGGGAATGTTTTTCTGTTTGATGGTAGGAAGTCTCTGCAAAGGGATCTGGACAGACTAGATTGATGGGCAGAGACCAATTGCAAGAGGTTCAGCAAGGCAAAGTGAAAGGTCTTGCACTTAGCTCACAACCCCATGGAGCACTACAAGCTAGGGGAAAAGTGTCTGGAAGGTTGCCCAGTATAAAAGGCCTTGTGGATGTTACTCACGACCCATCTGAACATGTGCCAGTGTGTGCCCAGGTGGCCAAGAAAGCCAATGGCCTCCTGGCCTATATCAGAAATAGTGTGGCCAGCAGGGCAGTGGTTGTCGCCTTGTACTCAGCACAGGTGAGGCTGCACCTCGAGTCCCATGTTCAGTTCTGGGCCCCTCACTTCAAGAAAGATGTTGAGGTGCTGGAGCATGTCCAGAGAAAGGCATCAGAGATGGTCTGGAGCATAAGTCTAATGAGGAGCAACTGAGGGAGCTAGGGCAGTTTAGCTGAGAGAAAAGGAGGCTCAGAGGAAATCTTTTGTCTATCTACAACTACCTGAGAGAAGTGTGTAGCAAGGTGGGGATCAGTCTCTTCTCTCAGGTTAAAACTGACAGGATAAGAAGAAATGGCCTCAACGTGCATCAGAGGAGGTTTAGATTGGATATTAGGAAAAATTTCTTCTTCAAAAGGATTGTCAAACATTCAGACAGGCTGCTCATGCAAGTGGTTGAGCGACCATCCCTGGAAGTATTCAAAAGAGGTAGAGATGTGGTTCTTAGGAATATAGTTTAGTGGTGGACTTGGCAGTGTGGATACTTTCAGTGTTGTTGACTCCATGGAATTAAACAAATAAAATCGAAACAAAACAACCCACCAATACCCCTTTTTATAAATTTAATTGAAGTGTCTGAGCTTTTAAATTTATGCAAAACCCATTCAGATTTAATCAGTAAAGTTTTATACAAGAATGCCATGCCTGATATCTTTTTTCAATATCAAGCTATATGTGAGGTGGATATATCACCACATTTATATACTGCAATGAAGAGCTTTTGAAATGCATAGCAATTCAATGATATCCTGCAATCTTTGTATATCCATTTTCTTCTGGTCTTAGTCAAGAAATCCCATTAACCCCAATGTCAGCAGAATTTTAAAAAGCAGAAAATTGCTACTCAGCTATATTTCTTTGTACAACAGACACCATACAAATTGTTTAAACATTTTTAATCACTCTATTTTTCTATCTGGTATTGAATAGTTTTTATGTAAAATACTACTCAATAAAAAAGAAAAGTATGAAAATCTGTTTTCAGCTGTTAAAGTGTGCCTGTTAATATTCCATGTAAACTTTTTGGAAATGGTTGGAGGTAACAGATGATGAAGAGGGAGTTTGTTTGGCAAGTTTAGTAGTGCAGATCGTTATACTAATTACAGTGCAGTACAGCCAGGCTAATTACAAATAAGAAATTGACAAAATTATTGTTAATAATAGGGGTTGTGTTTTCAGCCTGGTTTTTGTTTGTTTTGTTGCTGTTTAGTTTTGGGGACTTTTTAATAAATGAAAATATGAATGTTTTAAGGTTTGATTTTTTTTATATGTTGAATCCTTCTTTTAGAAGTTCTTTACTTTTTGTAACAGTCCTTACTAAGAATATAAATTAAAATATATGTCTTTCACTATTAAATGTATATAAACGACTAGCTACATACCTCAGTGCTTTATCATGTTACTTAAAAAACTAAGCTCACAATACCTAATTGGCAGGTTAATGGAGGCTGACATTAAAACACAAAAGTAATCAAAAAGCCCTGTTATTCCTGGATCAATTCAGTTATTTATTAGAATTAATGGATAAATAAATATAAAGCATTTTATAAAATATTAATTCAAATTGACTTCAGGAAAGCCAGGATTACATGACTGATAAATGGCAGACAATTCAGATTAATATCAAAATTTTGCTGAGTTCTGAAGAATGAAAAAGACTGGACAGAGTACAGTGAGATTTGATTACATAATGGTTAATGATGTTTCACTATTTCTTCACATTACTGACAATATATCATCCTTAGCGACTTGAAAAACCACAAACAAAACCCAACAGTCTATATCTTATTAAACTCTTCACTATTTATAAAAGATTATAGCTAAACTAATGCATCTAAAGTAAGGTTTTGTAACCTGATAATAGAGGCAGAGTCAAAATGATTGAATGCTTCCTATGCATTCACCCCACTTAGTGGAATGAGACAGACAAGTGCGATTGAGCACACCTTTGGCAAGTTTGCCTATGGCAGACAGCAAGCTAATCAGTGCACTTGGTCTGCTCAGGGGAAGGGACATGATGTGGAAAGGTCTTGACAGCCCTGAGGACTGGAACCATGAAAATCACACGAATTCCAGCAAGACCAAGTATGAAGTCCTGCACAAACATATGGGCAATCTCCAATTATGGTTCTTCTTTTCTCACTTCGCTCCTGTGAGACCGCAGCTGTAGTACTTCATCCAGCTCTGGAGCTCCACAGCAAAAGAAACACATGGACCTGTCAAAGCAGCTTCAGAAAGGGACTGTGAAAATGATCACAGACTGGAAGAGCTCTCCTGTGCAAAATGGCTGAAAGAGTTGAGATGTTCAGTCCGGACAAGAGAAGTCTCCAGAGAAAACTTACTGTAGCCTTCTAACGTATAAAGGTGATATATATGTATAATGTATAAATGTTTCATTTTAAAAAGATGGAGAGAGACTTTGTACAAAGGCCTGGAGTGCTCAGAAAAGGGGATATGGTTTGAAACCTAAAGACAGTAGGTTTAGATTGGACTCAAAAAGGTCACCCAGAAAAGTTGGGTTTGACTTATTACTTAAAGTTCTCAAGGACAGGTTTGATGGGACTCTGAGCAACCTGATTTAGTAAAAGATGTCCCTGGCCATGGCACTGGGGCTGGAACTAGATGTCCTTAAAGATCCCTTCCAACCTAAAAGATTACATATTTCTATTATTATATTATCCTATGATTCTACAATTCTATGACAGATCTGCAGAAGTTCACACTGAAAAACACACAGAACAAATATGAGTAATCAGGAACTTGACCTATAAAGTGTTCAACCTGTCACACTTCGAAGTCTCATACAACCCTGGGCATGTGAAATGGCACCAGACATTATACAACTAAATAACATGGTGATTACACAACTAAATAACATCGTGATATGCAGGTGCAGACACCCGGTTTGTAAACTTATGTGTCTCAGTCTGAAGATAAATACTAATTTAAAAATTGGCAGTTTTAGCAATGAATATAAATCAGACCAGTGAATGAAACCACTAGTACAGTGAGGTATTCTATGATTCATTTCTGAAGTTGGAGAAAATGCTGTTCTTGTTTCATTACCACATTAATGTGCTCTATTACTATATTCATCAATACTTTAAAATTTATCCTTTAGTTCCCTCTTTTTCATGACTTCTTCTTCCCTTCCTTTTGTCACTTCCTATTTAGTGTCACTAACTTTTTTCCTGATATATAATTTTTTTTCTTTTTAATTTAGCCTAGAAGACAAAAAAACTCAGAAAAATAATGTCTTCTGTTTTTCTGTTGTATCTGGTTTTCCTCTCTTCCTTCATCTATTTTGTTTATAAGTTTCTCACAGCAATAAAACAATATTATTGCACCTACAAAGTGAGAGACAATTTTTCTTGGAATTTAAGTGCTATATTATTTAGCATAAATAGTAGACTACAGTGTTTAGGATTATTTCATGTACTAAATAATGTTAACAGGCATTTGAGGTAATGCTTTAAAAAATAAACTATATTTTAGTTGCTATTCAACATATGTGTGCCAATTTTGGCTTAAAGAGATATGATCATAAGTTGATAATAAGAAATATGCAGAGGAGGGAAGTGAAGCATTATAAACTACATTGAACAGAATTTTGCTCCCAGTTGATTCAGTTTTCTTATTTATAAAGAATGCTAGTGCATTTGCTGTTTCTGATTTATATAACATAATTCAGATCAGAGGTAAATTTCATTAAAACAGTTATGTGGATAATTTACTTCTGAAATTTTAAGCAAATATTGACATTGGTTTTCAGTCATCAGTCCAATAAAATCCTTTTTTTTTTTTTTTTAGGAAGATAACTCTTTTTGTCTTCCTCTGTTCAGACTAGAAATCATTAAAAAAAAAAGCACAATTCACAATTTCTATTTTCAGTCAGTGCATATTATATTCTACAGAAGTGATGCCATTTTTTGCTTTGTTCAATTACTCTTTTATTACTTCATGCAATCTATAAAATAGCTTTTGTTACTTTTCTGTCATGTCTTTCATTGATCAGTTGGGTAGGTTCAGTATTTCTGAGCTCAGAATGTCTAAGATTAGAATTGAAGATTTTTATCTACAGAGGATCAAAAAAATTTTGGTGACATTAAAGCACCTCCCTTTCATATTAGGTGCTTACTTTCAACATCTGAATACTCAAAAGTTAATGTCCTGAGATTCTGGTAGATATCTGCGTTTAAGTTCCCAAAGCAGAAATTTAAAGAGCCTTAGGATGCCCTGGTGTATCATGACTCTGTTTAACAGGTAACACTGATAGTGTCTGTTAAGTCACATTCACTTTTACCATATAAATATATTCTTTTTGGTTGCCTCAAACTTGATCATGTTGCCACATATCCAGTTTCTGTATCAAGTGTCACTACAGATTCACCTTTGCCAAATTAATTGAGCCCTATATAGCTATTTTTAGAAGACATGAGCCATTTCCAAACTCTGTTTGCTGTATAGACTGCATAGTCGACACCAATAGTTAGAGATTTTTTATTTATCTGACATACAGCGTCTACCTTACAGACATATGGCTGTAAATGTTTTAATATTTTACATTTTTTGTGTCCTGTAGTTAAAAGGATGATGTTTTTTGATTTTGATTCATTAAGGCTTAGCAAATTAGGTAATAATATACAGCAAAGGTAATTATTATTTCAATTAATAAAAATAGTGTATGCTATTTAAGCTATGTAAGAGATTCTAAACAATTTAAAGGACTCTGAAAAATATTGATCACTGAAGTGACCTGCACCAGACTATACCAATGTAAATATGGTATTTAGGACATTAAAAAAAAAAAAGTGTTGTTATATGGTATTCCTTCTGTTTCCTCTACTTGCTGCCTGTTCTTGCATCTGCTGTTCAGCAAGTTTTTTCTCTTTGTTGCATTTGCAGAATATTTTGGGGAAAGAGGGTCAGGCAATGATATTAAAATTAAAGATTCAATGCCAGTAAAAATATCCCAGTGGAATATATAATTCACCTTTATTCCATGGCTATATTATTGCCTATGCTTTCTGATACCAATGTACTTATCACCAGCAATTTCTGAACCTTTTTCTGTCACCACAATCAATAAATCACACTGTTTGTGCATCTGATAGCTTATTAAATGCTCCCAGACTTATATTGAAACTCACACTATTTGTGCATCTGGGATTGTTATTGTGACCAGACTTACAGTGTAGACATGCTGTTTGTGCATCTGGTACCTTGCCAGACTTGTCAAATTGGTTGCTCTAAAATATTATTGATGAAGGTCTCCCAGGGATTCAGACAGACAGATAATACATTGACTAACAAGGGGAAGCCTAGTGGCCCCCAGGCCTGCTACATTTGCAGATAACCCAGAAAGCAAGGAGATCTCCCTTTCCTAAATTTTTCCATGACAGTAGATAAACCACTTACCGCTGAGATGTGGGTGCAAAATATTTTTGTCTTATGTGTTTCTTCAAGAATTCAAGGATAATTTCAGATCAGAAATTCAACATAATCTGTATTGATACTGCCCAAGGGACAAAATGTAAGATGTTGTGCCTTAATGGAAACATAAAATGTTTAAAAGATATAGGTTATGTCAGGATGGATGATAATTTTATGCACCAGACAGGTGCACATTTTAAAATAAAAAGGTATAAGAACAGTTCAGGTTGAGAGCTCACAGATAAAGGGAAAAGGCTTCTACAGAATTAATAAAGGGCTTTTACAATGGTTTTACAATCCTACTGAGCTAGAAGATGATTTAAGGATACTGAAATCACTTAGGAAAGAGGAGACTGCTTACCTTGAAGTTAGCCTTTTCTGAGGATCCCCTACCTAATCCTGAGTCCCATAGAATGAAAAACTTGGAAGTTGGCATACTTGTGGTTGTCCACAAAGCATTGATGGGAACTCACACCCACTTCCAAACACAGCTGTCAGGTTTATAAAGTGGAGGGTGATGAATCAGCAAACCTAAAACACAGTTTTCAATTTTAACCATAGGTCAATACACAGTGCTGTCTCAGCATGATATTTTCCAAAACAGCATAGGATCTTCTTTAAAGCTGCTTTTATTATTGATGAAGAGTACTGGAGAGCTAAATGTAAAAGACACTCTAAATTAAAACATGTAACTCTAACAACTGCTGCATAAAGACAGAGAAACAAGTAAATGTTAGAATTGAGGAAATAAAATACATATTTTTTCATGTATATATAAAAAAGCTGTAAACCAGAATAACATCTCATTTTCTTTCTTTAAATATTTGATGGGAACACACACTACTTATAACATGCATTCAGTGCAAATCCTTATATCTGTATTTAAAAAAGCAACTTCAACATGCATTTTGAGTTCTTTAATTTCAGCATGATAGCATTCCCTTTGATGGTCTGTTCCTTACAATAATGTCTGGTGAAAAATGCAAATTATGAAATTAAATTAAATATCTTGAGGCAGGCAAAGATCCAAATCAGGCCATTCTGCTACTGCTAAGTGACTCCTGTGGTATTCAGCCAGCTTTGTGTGTGAAACAGACTGTCTTGGTCTGGGAGATGTAAACAGAAAACAGTTCACACAATTTCTTTTAGAGATAATGGTGCCAGGGAAAAAAAGCCAATGAATGGCAGTAAAAACTGTACATGGATTTGCACATAAGGTTTTGTACACTCTAAGCTGAAACACTAAAGTGACTGCTGAGGTTTTGTATAAGTACCCTTATTGAGAAGGGATTTGAGGCTTAGCAGAAATCCTGGAAGGTTATTAAGATAGAGATCAGTTTCTGCATAGAATACAGAATCCTGGAAAAATACACAGCATCATCTTGATTTTTTAGCATCTGGCTCACATCATAAATGCTTTGAGCACTGTCATTCTGTGAACTGAATACCTGGTGTCAGGAAAATGGCCTTGAAGAAACAAATACCATGTCTTCACTCAATGAAAAGGAATGTGAAGGAGGAATAGAAAAATGTGAACTAGTAAGAAATCAATACACAAATGCGTGCAGCTAATTTTGACTACTTAAAATAAATTGCAGTAAAATGTGATATTACCTTAAGGTGAGACTGATAAATTCCAGGAAGTGTAGGAATAATTGTTCCCTATCAGATATCTTTAACATTTAACTTCAGGTGTATTGGGGTATTTCTTTAAGCTGCTTGTGGCTGTGCACAATTGTAAGACATTATTTTATAGCAGACTTGCATTTAAAAAAAAAAAAATCTTTGGACTGTAATTCCTTAGGCTAACAGAAGAAACTAAATATGTCTTTGCCATGGGCTGATATTTTGGCAGTGTTGGTCACCTTGTTCTCAGCAGAGAAAAGAATAAGCAAAAATTGGCAAATTACTTTCCTGGCTTCTGGAACTAATTCAGATGTTTGTAATTTGTGAGTTTCTGGGACTAGATTGGATTAGATCACTGCTATTTAATACTGGCAGCATATCTCTGACTACTAGCTCTGACCACAGTTCTTCCTAGGGGAGAAAAGCTAAGAAAAAAGGGGGAAATGCAATTTTCTTTTCCTTTCTCTCCCTCTTCAGTTACCTGCTCAAATCAGACTGTACATGAATTTCATACAAAGGCCATGTGGTTTTCCCCCTTTTAATAATTTCTTTAAAAAACCCTAATAAAATCAAACACACAAACAAACAAACCAAAACCAAAGCCAAAACCAAACCAAACCAAACCAAACCAAAAAAAAACAAAAACAAAAACAAAAAAAGAAAAACAAAACAAAATAAAACAAAACAAAACAAAAACCAACAAACTAAAAAAACCAACCAAAACCAAAAGCCCCCCAAAAAAACCAAACCAAACCAAACCAAACCAAACCAAAACAAACCAACAAAAAACTGACCCCAAGCAAGAAAACAAGCAAAACTACAACCAAGAGATTCTGACTTATTTTAATTAAAAATAAAGACAATCAAACAAACTGAATAATTTTTCCAAAACGACATCCTGTCAAAACAAGAATTGATTTTGATAAAAAAAAAGTAGTTAAATTAAAAACTTTCACTCATTTTGTTCGGAATTATATAACAAAAGACATTACCTTCAGATTTTGTTGAATTCTTAGTTGTATTAACTATATAAACAGAAATTTTCTTCAGCTTTCAAGATGAGTAGGTTTAAGATTGTGGCACATGTAATTCAAGTACTTGGAATCAAGATGGGCTTCCTGCCTATCCTGCCTGTGGTATCTCTATATTATTACTAATTTCTATCTTTTCAGGGTGGAGCTGTTTTTATATTTTTTTCATGTCTCTTCTTTTGTTCTCAGTATTCCAGAGAAACCTATTTTTGTGAGTCCAAATTTGTCAATGTTTTAACCTTTCCAGCACACTGTACTTCTTGACCAGCAAAAAGGACGTCCACCCACATATGACAACTCTGGCTTTCTAGTAAACTGGATTCTCTCCTAAATATGATCAAAAGATTTTAAGGGGTTAGTTTCATACAATTTGAAGTGTTTTAACACTTTTTGAGTTAAAGTTGGAGAGAGTTTAAAAGAGAGAACATTGAATAAGCAGTTGTATTTGGTCTGACTGAGATAATATTCCTCACAGCAACCCTCATAGTGCTGTGCTTTGCGTTAGTATTTAGGAAGGAGTGAATAAAATACCAGTGTTTTTGTAACTGCTGGGCAGTGCTCAACAGCATCAGGGCTGTCTCTCCAACATTCCCCCTTACCAATAGGCTGGATGTGGACAAGATTTTGGGAGGGTACGTAGCCAGTACAGTTCACTCAAATTGACCAAAGGAATGATCCATTCCATAGGACATCTCCTCAGATATGAAAACTAAGAGAAAGAAGGAGGAAGGGTAGGAGCATTCATTATTTATGTTTATCATCTAGAGAAATCACTATGCATACTGAAACACTACTTCCTGAGAAGCAGACTGACACCACCTGTTAACAGAAGTAAAAAGTAAATCTGTTGTTTTCCTTTGTTCCTGCACAAGCAAATTTTGCTTCCACTTTATTAAATTGCTTTTACTTTGACCCATGAATTTTTATATCTTATTTCTTCCATCCTGTCCTGCTGAGGTGGGATGTGATAGAGCAGCTTGGTAGGCACCTGGCATCCAGTCAAAAGTCAACG
Source organism: Peucedramus taeniatus (assembly GCA_013400575.1). Taxonomy (NCBI): domain Eukaryota; kingdom Metazoa; phylum Chordata; class Aves; order Passeriformes; family Fringillidae; genus Peucedramus; species Peucedramus taeniatus. Next base: position 20,526 of record WBNO01007761.1, read on the forward strand.
CACCAGAGCAATGTTTTTTAATAAGAGTATAAATGAAACATCATACAAATCTTTGAGCTTCTCCAGCTGCTGTTGCCACTGAAGCTTCTGTCATTCTGGAGACTGAAGGAGAGATTGGGATGGGGAGACAGAGGTGGCTGCAATCAGAAAAAATGCACTATTGCAATGACCATGCAGAAGCACCTTCAAGACCTTCTGTATCAAACTATGTTGCTTCAGCTTAGGTCATATAAAGATGTTTTAAGCACTTGACAGATCTTTCCTTTTATAGTTTTTAATCTTACTGTAATTTCTAAAAATGCTGTTGGAAGAAAAAAGTGAAATAAAAGAATTTGCATTAACTTCTGCTTTTCATTGTTGGAACTCCTAAATGCTGGGGGCTCCACTGTGTTTAGAACTTCACAGAAATATAATAAAAGATAGCTGCTGCCACAAAGTCATTTATAGTCTGAACTATAAGACACAACAATCTGGGAATTGGCAAAGGTGTATGAACTCATTTTAAGGTAAGTTGCTTTGCCCACAGTGTCTGGGTGTAATGAACCATCAGCAGTATTCAGCACACACTGAGCTCAGAAATCCAGAAGGTGTTCAACATCTTCAGTGGCATTTCTATATTGCATTGCCTTTGACAGAAGATTGATGATGGTGGTGGAATCATTGTGGTAGCAGAATTGCTTCTCTGTTTTTTATCCAACCCTTATCCTCAGCCCAGCTTTGCATCTGATGTCACCTTCATCTCCTAAGTAAATGTGTACAGTCCAGTATTCTGTATCTCAGAAGATTGGGGTAGACAGGCAGGAAGATGATATATGGGAGGAGCAAGTGGATTTTTCATCCGTTCTCCTTGGAAGAGTCAGGGAATATGCTACAGTTGTCTGGCACAGTCACAGACTGAGAAAGGCCAAATGTGAGGAAGGAACAAGCTTCCTTCCTTTTTGCTGTGGACTAGCTACATGTTCTCAAGTAATTAGTCAGGTAATTAATCATTGGTAATATTTCAGTGATTGGCAGGATGGTTTTGACCAAAGTTAGATCATTCTCAGCATGAAGCCATGCTTTGGGTATTTAGTCCTAGCTTGCTAGCAGCATAGTCATCTTTCTATCACACACTGAGTGCACATGTGCTCCAGTTCTGTCTTCTCATATGAGCAGTGATATTTTGTCTGATTTTCCTTGGTGAAAGTGTCACATTTGTTGTTTTTCAACTAAGATTTTTCTCAGACAATTTTGGGTTGTTCCATACTGATGCCTTTTTCTGGCAGTGACAAATTTTCTGTGACAAATGAGCTTTGTGTTTTGCATTTTCCAGTGATCATTAAATGTTGTTGTTCACCCTGGGTATAAACTGAACAAGATAAAAATGCATTTGCACTATTTTTTTTTTATTTGGAACTGTATTTTAATTTTCACATAAATCCATTTGTGATTTCCATATGTTCAACTTGCAGAGTGGTTTTGTCGCAAGCTAAATGTATTCCTTTAGAGAGGAAACAGCCTGTCAATCTTTTTCAGCTGTATCCCAAAGGTGGTCTAATCCCTAGTAGGGACATATGTATTTTTTATTCCCTTCTGGCAGATATTTTTGCACATTTCTAAGATCTCTCTGAGTCTTCTCTTCTCAGTGCTGAACAGCCCCACTGTTTCAGCCTGGCTGTTCTGTCAGATGCGCTGGGCCCTTTATCATCCTTGTAGCCCTTAGTAGCACACACTTCAGTTTCCCTGTGTCCTTCCTGTACTGGGGAACCCAGAAGTCCAGATGCATGTCCTTGGGGCTGAGCAGAGGGCAAGGATCACTTTTGTCAAACTGCTGGGAGCACTGTGCCTGTGATAGGCAAGGAGACATGGCTGTCTTTCCCAGGAAGGAACATTTCTGGTTCATGTTCAGCATATCGTCCACCAACATTCACAGATTCCTCTCTGCAGAGTTCTTTTCCACACAGCTCCAGCTTTTGCTGGAGCAAGACTTCATTCCTCCTCAGGGGCAGGACATGGTATTTCCTTTTTCAATCATTATGGCATCACTGTTTTTTTCTGTATAAAATTCTGTGCAACTAGTGATGTTTCAGAATAATTTTTACACTAGCCAGTCTTAAGTTTCTTTACTTTGTTTTACTCTTCACTAGATTAAGGAGATTTTATTAACTTATAATAAAATTTACTATACTGATTATTTAATAGGTTTTCAGATTGATGTTTCCTAAAGAGAAATTATCAATACCTACTGATTTATCTGTAAATTTTCTTTATGGTAATATCACATCATTTTCTTTAGAATGTGTAGAAATAAATCCTTTAGTCATGAAAACAAAGCTTTTTTTTTTTTTTTTTAATATCGAAACTTGTATAGATTATACACTATTTTTTTACACACATTTTAAGGTATTCTTCCCAGGATTATAGTTATCCCTTGAAATATACAGCATGATTTTCTTACTTTCGGCTTTTTTTCATGTTGTATTTAAAATAACATATAATAACACCCAGCAGCATTATTGTGTAGCTTACAACCCAATACCCTGAGGCAGTATATTATCCCTTGGTTTGAACACATATTGAGTTTTTCCTTCTCTTTGTAGTTTAAGTGCAGGTGTTCTACAGTCTTCACGAAGTTTTTGTCATCCTTCCTGAAAGCTATCTAGGGCTGGTTTTTCTATTCCTCAGGGAAAGGTGGAATTACTGCCAATAGTTTTTCTTTTCTTATCTTGACCTGGTGGCTGAGTGGCTTCTGTGATGGTGCCTGGTGCCTTTCATCCACACTCCTGCTGTGTGAGTAATGCTGAGGCTCAGCTGCAGCACCTCTCCCCAGTCAGTTGCTTCTGTTCTTTTAGCTGAGTGAGGATAATTACTTCACTGGGATACAGTCAGTTTCCACTGAAGTCAAGGGAGCTAATAGAATCTCAAATAGCTAAGAGAAGAACTGCTTTGTTTCATGTGGGGTTAAATATGGTAAAGTTGGTTCAGTGTGATATCCATTTCAAACCACATTACTATGACCAAACTCAGCTTCTGTGATAAAATTCTTATTTTTTTGGTCCATGTGTTCCTAAGGTTGCATTTTCTGATAGTACTGCAATTTGACATAAAAAAGTTATTTATGTGTGTGTTAATTGGAGACATAATTATTTCAAAAATAATAGTGGGAAAAAAACTAACCTTTTTTTTCTTTCACACATTTCTATTTGGGACTCTCGTAATATCTTTTTAACTGATTATGAACAAAATATATAGAAACAATCACAATTTTCTTACCAAAATAAAATAAATATAGGAGAAAATTGAAAAGCCCTTCCTATCTTACAATAAAATAAAACTAAGAAATATAAAATGTATCTATTTGTTTTTCCTGTAACCCTCCATGCCACACGCAGACAAAAAGACTGACAAAGATAAAAAAATAAATAATGGCACAGTCAACAAACAACTGTGAAGTCCATAATTTTGATATTTCTATTCCCAATATGCATTCTGCTCTGCTTAAAGGGAATTGTGGGCTTTCATTGCATTTTCTATTTGAATTGAAATAATGAATTCAGTTAATAACATTTTTACTCAATCAAATTTAATTAAACCTAAAATGTCTCCATAGATACAAAATCATATCTAAATAATATATATGTATACACAAGTATATGTATAATATATATATTGTATACTGATTACTGATGTACTTAGGGGTACATGTAGATATGTATTTGTTTATTCACACAGATATACACAGATTAAACAGGTTACTTCTTCACTAAAATCCACAGTATTTCAAAGCTATTTGTGAAAACAAAACCAGCTGAGGAATGGATTGATGAGATCAGGTAAACACTAATTCCTTTTTTATACTAATCTAGTTGTAATTAAAGTTCAAGCTCTTTGTGTTAAGATCTGTAGAGAAAGAAAAAGAATAAAAACTATGGAGAATTATTTATTAACAGTACAATGTCTTGTGTGGATCATCATCCACAGAAACAAATATTGTCAGACCTTCCTGCATAAAGTTTGTAACTTCCATTTCCCCTTGAAAGCATCACTGTGTGATGATGTTTTGCTCTTGTCACCAAGAATGATCTTCTCATGTTGCCCCAGATTCATTTTACATTTAATTAGCAAGAGCTTCAAATTTTCTAATCAAAGTAGATTGGTAGCTCCAGAAGCATACCATCTGTAAAAGAGGTGGAACAGCAAAAAATATTTTGTCAGTGTTAATATATCTTTGATGCCTCATTACATTTTCTCTTCTTATTTCTTCCTTTTGCCTTAAATTCTTTTTTTTTTGATCTCTAAAGTAATATTTTAAGAAAATCTCAAGAAAATTGTCTGCTAGATACTTACAGAAACTGTTCTTAACAGTGGATATTTTGCAATTAAGTGATTTAATTTTTTATGTGAAAAATCCCAGTAAATGCCCCACGAAAAAAAAAAAAAATTCCTTTCTCATTTCATTCAGCTTTTTCAAACTTCTGTGCTTAGCTTCTTTATATGCTATACAAATTTTTTTTCATAGAAAAAATTTCATTTTTTTCATAGTACGTGTAAACCTGATGGACTAACTGGCAAACACAGAAAAATTACAAACTACATTTTACCACTAAAAACTCAGATATTTTCTAACGAACCAAATACTTATGGCCATAAATTGTGAAAGATCACAATGTCATAAGAACAGATTATTTAAAATTTCTTGTTTTATTTTGCATCACCTTTTGCACATACTGCATAGAAAAATATAACTTTACTGGGAGCTATCAACTAGAGAAAAAAAATAGGAAGAAAAACTGCTTTAGAACTATGCATAGGACCATAGGGAATTCAAAGAGAATTTACTATATTAATGTCAATTAATAGAATCATTGTATTTGATGGGAAAATATTCTCACAGAAACACAGATGAATTCAGGGTAGAAGAGATTAAGCACAGAGTCAAACCCAAAGACCCAACTGCATGGACAGGCTCAGTCTGATCTCTGTTGAGATATATGTGCTCCAGATCAACTAGAAGTGAGAAAATTAGTAATATAATATAATTTTAGTACACAATGAATCTAATATACAATGAATATAGATGAATTTAGTATACAATGAATATTTTAGTATTCAATGAATACATATAATTCTAGTATACAATGAAGCTAATGTACAGGAAGGTGATGCCTTAAGTTTTAGCTTTCATATTTTCTGGATTCTGTACTGTATTAGTATTTCATATGAAGTGTTAGGAACTTCTCTTCACAGGGTAGTTAGACAAAATCCGAGAACCAAGGACACTGATGTGGCTTCAGGTCCAAAAAGTATAAACAGCGAATTGAGGAGAGCAATCTGGGAGGATGGGACTTCATAACCTGAAGCTGTAACTCGACAATTAACCCCAGTATGTAAATGGACCAAAACTTATAAAAGTGTGAAAACTTGTGACCAGTCACTCATCTTGGGTCCATCTCGGACAAGAGTCAAGCCTGGCTCTTGTACTGCCCAAGGTGCTCTTGTAATAAATACCTACTTTATTCCTCTAACTCTATCCAGACTCTGTAGCAGGTAGCCTCTTTAGGCATCAAAGGTGCTTATCTGTAAGCACAGAGAAAGAAACATTTAGGTTCTTATACTGATATATAAATGCCTCCACTTTACACAACTCAAATACTATGTTAAATCTAGAGCTAGCCAATAGTAAAACTTCAAGCATGTATATATACTCAAGTGCCTGTCTTGCTAGAGCTTAGGGACCTGAATCAGTGCTAAAATTTTATTTTTTAAATTATATGATCATTACGTATTTGTGCATTGCCAAAACTATCTCAACTTGTAGTTGAAAAGAAAGGAAGCATAAAACACATCATTATTAACAGTTTGATGTGATTTCCCATTGAAATAGTGACTAACAGGAGTTCAAACAATTTTTAGATGGACGTCTCTCTGCATGAACTGGAAAATAAATATTAGAAACTTGTGAGTTGTAGATTATGAATATGAATAACATTACGAATACAAAGAAAATTCACGTAAGTATGTTGAAAAAAATGTTACAAAATTCCAGTTCAGTCAAATATTTTTCACTTCTATTCTTGTTTTGTAGGTCTCTTGAAACAAATGTTAATTGTAGAATGGAATGAAAATAATAATCCTGACAACATTAAAATTTAAACATAATGTAAACAGCATAACTCTATGACACCCGTCAATGTAATTTTCCTTGATTATTTTCTCCATGTGAAGACCAGGAATTTTGTCCAAATATAATTGCATGGCCATTTAGAATGAAAAAGTATTTAAGATCATTAGGTCTAATGGTTAACCCAGCACTGCCAACGCCACTAAGCCATGCCACTTAGTGCCACATCCATCCTTCTCTGAAATACCTCCAGTGATTATGTCTCCACCCACCAGTTTCTGGGTTGCCTGCTCCAATGCTTGACAACCCTTTTGATGAAGAAATTTTCCCTAACATCCAGCCTAAATCTCCCCTGGTGCAACTGAAGGCCACTTCTTCTTGACTTGTCACTTGTTACCTGGGGGAAGAGCCCAACCCCCATCCCCTGAGTCTCCTTTCAGGTAGTGGTAGAGAGTAATAAGGTCCTCCCTGAGCTTCCTTTTCTCCAGACTGAACAACTCCAGTTCTCTCAGCCACTCCTTATAAGATGTTTCACCAACATTTTTGCTCTTGTTTGGACATACTCCAGCACCTCAAAACCTGATATAACACTATATATAGTTTGTTCCAAATGTGATATTTACACTAAAGCTTAGTTACTGTAAGTAAAAATAGCTTTATAAGAAAAAGGAACCTGGAAGCAGTCCATTTTATTAATTGTTAGAGCCATATCTATAATTATTTAAATTATTATTTTAATGCGTGGGAAAAATGCAGTCAGATGGTGTCTTTCATGTGCCAAGTTAAGACCAGAAGCAATATTTGACCAGTACCCTTTGAACTCATTGTTAAAAGTGAAAGTTTAGCTGTGAACCTCTGACACAGCTAGTACTACATCATAAAATTGCTATAATATGTTTGTTGAATTTAATGTAATGTGGCACTAAACTGGCAAAAAATGACCTTATTCAGTAGGCAGTACATTTGATTTAATCTATGAGACAATGACAGAGAAGCAGATGCAAACATTAGAAATCCTTTTACTCTTTTTAGCCCCTGTGAAAGATGAATTTTACTGTAGAATCAGAAAGTACATACTAAAGCACCTGAAGCAATGGGGGATGTCTCCTCTGCTGGCTGCATTAGGACTTCCCATCCCCTCTTCACGCACCATGCATCAGCCTGAAGAGCAATATTCAGAGCCATTAGCATGATCAATAATGGCAGGGAAAGTCACTTCCTATTAACATTCGCCTCACCATACTAGGTTTCTTGTGCCTGTAAATAGTTCTCTTTCTACTGACAAGTCAGTTTGGCATGAATAGTTTCAGGGAATCTTAGCTTTGCCTGCAGGACTTTTCTAAAGTTAAATGCTTTCATCTGAACACTTTCTCCTTTTTCAGTTCACTCATTGACTGCCTTTGCCTTATACTTTTTTCCTTCTAATTTCCTTGATTTTTTGTTCTTTATTTCCTAAAAGTATCTAGTATTTTAAGTAAAAATTTGAGACATTTGCTTCTGTTGCACTAACACCACTTCAGCTGATACTATGGCTCATATGAAAAAAATTCTATAATCAACACATTATACTTACTTAGAGGCAAATAAAAATAAGTTATATATCTCACTGTGATACCCGATATCACTTGACTAAAAATCAGATTCCTCGTTCTGGGTTGGAATATATAATGCTGAGTAAGACACCCACATTGTCCATAGTTACTGGTGAAAAACCATTTTTTTGAGAAAGGGTTCATCACAAAACCTAGGGTGCAACAGAAGTACTTCAACTGTCAACAGAAAATGTTAAACATGGTAAACAAACCAAAGACATTTGTGATTATTCTTCTCACTAACGATATAAACAACAAATCGTACACCTATAGATGTCTCTTCTATGTTATATCAAAAGCTCAAAAGCATATAATGAATCTAGTTGGATGTTCTTCTGAATGCAGGCAACAGCTATCATATTTTTGAAAACCTCCTTATTAACTGTTGGATAATAAAATCATGTTGCTTTTGAAAGATCTTGTTTATCCTGAGACACACTCTCCAGAGACCATTGTGGTCCAGACCTCAGTTGGCTATACTGAATTATATTTGGAGCTAATAAAAATAATTGGTCTTTCAGATATTGGTACTTCTGATCTGTAAATAGATTAATATGGTAGAACAGATTCATTCTCTTTTGAATTTCCTATTTTCCCCACTTCACATAATCACAGTGTAAGATGACACATGTGGGTGCAGATATCAGCTGAATCCCACTGTTTTTGTCTATGAATGTTTCTGCTTCCTGAATTTGATATCGAAAAATGAAAATAGAAGAGATTCAGGGGAGGGAAGAGGGAAACAATGCACTTGTGCTAATTAGTGATGTGATCTTTAATTATTTTCTGAAAATTTAATTAATTGAAAGGAAACAAAGGATGATATAGACTAATGGTCCATATCTAGCAATGTATTGTCCTAAGAAATCCTAAACTATGGACATCTAGAGAAAGAAAAGAAGAAAAGAAAGAAGAAAAATGTAGGAATTAGTATGACATCAAAAAACTAAAATATAAAAGAGAGAGGAAGAGGAAGAGGAAGAGGAACAGGAAGAGGAAGAGGAGGAAGGGAAAAGAGAAGAGAAGAGAAGAGAAGAGAAGAGAAGGGAAGAGAAGAGAAGAGAAGAGAAGAGAAGAGAAGAGAAGAGAAGANGAAAAGAGAAGAAAAGAGAAGAGAAGAGAAGAGAAGAGAAGAGAAGAGAAGAGAAGAGAAGAGAAGAGAAGAGAGAAGAGAAGAGAAATGTTTCAGTGAGAAAGGACTTAGTGATCTTCCAGTTCAACAGCTTGACCAATTTTTAGTCAGTCAGGGCTGACTAAAACTTAAAGCATATTGGTAAGGACATTTTCAAAATGTCTCTTGAACACTGACAGACTTGGGG
>WBNO01007762.1:0-25764 GCA_013400575.1 Peucedramus taeniatus
TAATAATTATTATTAATAATTATTACTAATTTTATTTATAATTACTTATAATCAATAATGATTATAATATAACTCCCTTTACGAGAAATTGCTTGAACTGCTGTGTTTTCTTTTGTACAACAAAATTCTGCTACTCAGCAAATCCGACTCATACGAGTATATCTGTCTGTCTCTAATGTGTCATCTTTGCAGTTCTCCTTATCTTGGTTGAGACAGCAGATAACATTTGACCTTGCTGCTGGATTCTGTCACTGACTTGCCTTGATTAACCAACAAATGCCCCAAAGAACCAAAGGAAGATCAAATTTCTATCCCAGTGCCCTGGTGCACTATTGCCTGCTGCTGTGATGAGTGCAAGTAAAACATAGTGTCTGTTTTATGAAGGGAAAATGAAAGATATATACAATTAGCCACTGATATTAGCTCCGTTTATTAGAACATGGTGCTAACAGCAAGGTTTCATGTTTGATCCTTGTATGGGACATTTACTTAAGAGCTGGACTTGTTGATCCTTGTGGATCCCTTCCAACTCAGAATACTCTGTGTATGAAATTGGAAGAAATATTTGGGCTGCATTTGTAGCTACACAAGGAAAAATGGTATCTCCCCTTCAGTTCAGCAGGCCTTTGATTTCTTGAAAGAGTTAAGCATTCCTAAAGGTCAAATGCATTGCCAATAGCTGAAGAGATGAGGAATGGACTTCTCTGAGTCACCAGGGTTGTTTAATGGCAAGTCTGTGTATTTTTGGCTTACTGAGGGTATGGTTTCTAAACATCAAATATACAGAGAGGAATGGTTTGCATCATTTGTTTCTTACTCAAGTATGTTTAGCCGAGATCCTTCATGGGCATCTTCCCAGACTTTGGTCACTCCACCATTCAGACTAGTTCCTTGAATCAAAACCGCCACGAAGCCAGCCACCATAACAACCATTTGAAATGCATCTGTCCAGACAACAGCTTTTAATCCTCCCTAAAACAAAGAGAAACCGTACACCCCCAATCTTCTTTCCTGTTGCTCAAGTACTGAAAAATGTAGAACGACTCCTTATTTTGACAGCTCATGAGCTGTATGTACAGCACCCAGCAAATCAGGGGTCTGTATTCTCACACTGTGTATTTTTGCAGGTTGGAAAATTTCACAGCCTAAATACTTTGTCCACAGGCACAGAAGAATATTTGACTTCCAGTTAAATGCTTTTTTTCTGCCTCTTTTATATGCATTTGAAGAATATATCATGGTATGGAACAAAAGCTTGGGGAGTTTTGGCCTGTTCTACATCCCATGGGATTCCATATGTTCTCAGAGCCCAGTGTTAGCCCAACACAGAAAAATAGCTCCAGAAAATTTGCCATTCAGCTTTCTTCCATAGCTACTTTCATATTTGATCAAATCAGTACTAGAGCATATAATAAGTGTTTTCAATATGAGTGGAATAGTGTATTGAAGAAAAATCATTAGTGGCAATGATAATGGCAATTAGTTTCTGTCCTGAGCCACAGGGCTCTGCTGCTTTGTTGCAAATATCTATACAATATATCTGTTTTGGAATTTGGAGTCTCATGTTGCTTCCACTCAAAAGTAAAGCTGTCTGATCTGTTGATTATCCTTCCTAGGTTTTAGCACTTTGTTCTTGAGCACAATTTTCATTACAGTGTTTTTCAGCCTATAATTTGTAAAAGATAAGAATCATCTTCTCAAAAGTTGACAGGGGAAGCTTATTGTCTCCTTATCTGGACTGTGTCTCTAGATGTCTGGTTTAAGCATGAAGACATACAGCAGAGGATTAGAGAGAATTTTTTTTCCTCCAAACAGACTTCCTTAAAACACAGAATGTAGAAGAAATTTATCTCGATGTTCTCCACAGGAGAGAACATCCTTCTCTGATAATGCTTCACGTTTAAAGGATGGTCAAATTAACCATCTGTGTTCCAACTGTTCAGTTATGTGTGTTACATACCAGAGTGCAGTAGAAAGTGCAGACAATTCCTGTTGCAGCTACAGAGCCCCAGAGATCAAATCCAGTGACTGTGAAACCAGTGAAAACAAAATTGTTAGTGAAATGGGTGTGAGTCATCTAGAAGGTAGCAGAAGAGCTGTAATCCTTTAGCTTTAGAATGATAGGAGTACTTACCAATTTTAATCTTTTGTGTCTATCAGGAGCTCTGCTGGATTGTTCAAGTTTTTGTAGAACTTCTGGACACTGTTTTGCATTGTTGTTTTCTTTCAAATTGAAATTAACTAACTTTCAAGCAAAAGTAACACTTAACAATATTTGCATAAAGCAAAAATGTCATTCTGATGGGACAGAGCTTTGTTAGCAATGCTTCACTTCTGTTCTTAGTCCAGAACTTTGTCTTGAGAAACCAAGTTCTTCAGAGATTCCCAAAAATCCTAAGACCAAAAACCCCCGGCCTCTAAGTAAATTTCATTACCTTCATCTAAGAATGATTTAATGCTAAAATGGGCTTCATTAAAACAAATTTCCATGTTCATTTTGCTTCATAAATTTTCTTTATTCAAAATGCACAAATTTTGTTTTGGCTGATTCTGAAATCTCACCCACCAGTCATAGTCTGTGAGGGCAAAAGCTGTTTGTAAAGGTTCTCTCATTAGCAAAGTTAGTATGGTGTAATAATGAATGAGAACTTTCACATGGAATTCAGCTGCATGACAGAGGAAGAAAATTTGGCAGCGGGATTAGTCTGAATGCAGTTCAGATAATGAGCAATGAAAAGAGCTTCACAATCTCTTCCCAGTCAGTTTTGGTAAAATCAGGATTTGGGCCATGATGATTCCTTGTGCCCTATGACAGTAAAATTCCAAATCCCATTTATGGTGATGGATGCTTTATGCCTAGTTTGCAAATATTAATTGAAGAAGTCTGGACACAGACAGCAGAACAGTATTCATCTCTGGCTGCAGGGAAAAGAGTTATTCCCATGGAAACCTGAATACAAGAGGCAGGGATGGGGGAATCAAAGTACATAGTATGGTCTTGGATCATCAGCTTGTACTGTGAACTTTGTCAGGATATTGGGAAATTGTTTGCTTCAAAACTCTTCAGGTGGTACTAAATGGGAAGAAGAGCAGAGGAGCAACCATGAGGCTCCTGCTAATGTTGGGGTGTGAGAGGAAGCTGGGAAGTCAGAAATGCAGAGCTACAAGGTGAAGGCAAAAACCTTCTTATAGAACCTTTGGAGCAGGGTTGGGTTTTTATCTATTTTTGTTACTTCATTTACTGAAGCTATCCCTGTAGTGTGGTTATTTGGGGTAGCAATGCAGTGCAGCATAAGAACTCACCTTGGTTGAGTGCCAGTGATGGAGCATAGACCACTATTCCTGTGTAAAGGATCTAAAGGAGAAAAATTATGTATTTGAATGCTCAGTGATAAAACTTGCATTTAGAATAGGGCTCTGAGCAAAATACCAGATCTAGGGCTTTCTTTAGATCAGCTTGTATTGTAGATGGCTTTCTGTTTCAGCCCTTAAAAATTAAAATCCTGTGTTTAATTCCTTTCTGAGGGAAGGACCGTTATCTTTCTTTTACCTATTTCTGTACTCCTAAGACAAATACATGGCAAAATATCCTCCTGAAATAGAAAAAGAGTATCTCCAGAAAACAAAGTAGTGATACAGAAATAAAGTTGCATTGATATTAGAAATTAAATTTTCATTTTTCCATTCAGTTCCTTTAAAGTAACTGACTCAATACCCTTTACGTGTAAGATCTGAGAGAACTGATGGAGGAACATAAGCAGCAAAGTCAATAAGCATTCAGATCTATTGCCAAAGGTTTGGGAATTATTAAAATGGAATTAATGCAGAAGGAAATGTCTCCTAATCTCCCATCAAATCCCATCTTTCCATTAAATACACAAATAATGTAAACTTTCAAGATGGTCACAGCAGTGACCGTCATTGGATCATTGCTACCGGGGCATCTGCCCAGGATACCTTGTGCAACAGTTTTCAAATAAATAGGATAGGTCACCTCAGTGTCATAAATGGGTAACTAAACATACCCAGTGAAGTTTGACCAGCTTCTCAAGAAAGACAGAATCCACTTGTTTGGGAAGAAAGAGACTTCCAGTGAACATAATGTGACCAAGAATGTGCTGTGAGAGTACTGCACAACATCCAGGTGTTAAAGCCAACTAAAATGGCATCCTTAATACTAAACAGGAAAAGTTAGGGAGGATAAAAATATAGTTAAAAATATAATCATACTTTCTTTTTAACATTCATAGTTCAAGTGAAAAAACTAAGAAAAAAGAGTACTCAGTAAAACATCTCATTATAAAAAATGTGCTGTATGAGACTAGTCTGTGAAAATCAATGTTGAGTAAAATTAGCATAAAAAAAAGAGTCAGTGTTATCTTACCGTCTGTAGGATATAAATGAGTGTTGCAGCAAGACGGACAATCTTGTTAAATCTTAACTCCAAATACTAGGAAAGAGCGTAATCTCAGTATAAGTGCACATGTAGCATCTGTGACACAGCTGTTACCCTTCTGTTTGCCCCAAGTGACACCTTACTGTGCAAGTAAGCTTACTGGCAGCTGGCACTGCTGCTATGAGTAGCTGACAAGGAGAGCAGGATTGTCATTAGACAGAATGATAATTACATTTAAGAAGTCTTTTCAACTGTACCATGTACATGAAATATACTTGGTATAGAACTGGTTCTATACCTTCTTTGTACCAGGAATAACTGGAAGATCCCAAGAACTACAAAGAAATTTTAACTTCAAATGAAAGTATATTCAGGCTATACAATGAGGAAATGAGCTCATCTCTAGCAGAAATAGCATTGACTCCAGTAGTGACAAAAGTTGGAAGTGGAGCAAATGGTGAAGCAGCAACATGGAGTTTCCTGGTGCAGGAGCTAAGTTGGCTTTCCCCCTTGTTCTGTCTCAGCCTAAAGCCAAATCTGCGCATCACCAATATGGAGAGGCATGAAGGGCGATCTTGTGGACTTCCAGGCTCAAGGATGTAGAGAGGTGTTGCCACCTTCAAAAGAACTGCAGAGGTGAGTGGATCTCTAGACCCAAAAGCCCAGGTTTTAAGGCTGAATCAGCACCTGGGGTCTCTGCAGAGTCTCTCTGCCCCATGGCAGCCTCCATGCAGGGAGGCTCTTCTTGGGCCACAGTCCCATGTACCCCCCAGCAGACACCAGGCATGGCCTGTATAAGTTTTCTCTCTTTTACAAGTCTCTAGGCTGTGGACTTTGTACTGCCAAAGCATTTTTTTTTTCATTTTTCTCATGCTGATTTTATGTTTCTTGCATAATAAACCTCACAGTCTGCCATATAAATACATAGCTAATTTATGTAACTTGGCCTATTTCTAAAAATATTTCTAAAAATAATTCATGATGCCATCTTTCCAGCATGCTTGAAGGGTCTCTCCATCTATAATGACCCTTTTGCTGGTTTAGATGACAAAAGTAATTAATTCTCTGACATTGGATCAAAACCAGCTAGAAAATGCAACTACTTGCAGCAGTGATCAATTTTACTCTTCACTGACCTGAAAATACTTCCAAATACCCAGGCAGATCTGTTTGACCAAATTCCTTCCCTAGGTCTGGGCTCAGTGAGCATGAGCAGCCTTTCTGTTACCAGAAGGTTCCTTGTGAACAAACCCAGTTTCATCATCCAATTCATGTTTAGTTGAAATTGCCCACAGAGAAGCAACCAAACTTGCAGGAGCTGACTGAAGTGAGTAAGAAGCCATCCCAAATGGTCAGTAGCTGTCCTGTGGATGTGCTGGTTATAAGGGTTATACTGAACTGTGTTATGAAGGAAAAAAATGTGTTCCAGAGAAAATACCAGGCAAAAATGATAAAAAATTCAGAAGTCATTAATTTATTTCCCTAGAGAATGCTTCAATTCATTCTCTAGCCCTTTTTTTTTTCTTCTTTCTTTTTTATTTTTTTGAACAAGTCTGCTACCTTCTTTCTCTTCCTCCCACCTCAGCTATTTAGATAGGCCAAACTTGGCCAAAATTACCATATTACTAAGTTTGAATTGGATAGTATTGAATGTTGTTCCCTAAGTTTGTTTTTCTGAACCAGAGCGGAATACTCAAAAGACCAGAAGCATTTGGATATGCTTAAATATTTTCCAGCTGTAACTTGACTTGGTGCTGCTGTGTGTAACCCCATATCATGTCTGTGCCATACGTGCATAAAAGGAGCTCGGACCCTTAGATTGAGATTTCAGCTTGTGCAATATAAATAACTAGTTTATATAATGCAAATTATTTCTAAAAATAATTAATATATCAATAGATTTGTTCGGTAAAACACTGCAGAAAGCTTTCTGTCAAAGATTTTTCTCTAAAAATATATTAATGATAATTAGTTATGCTAGAATAGTGCCTCTATTTTATGATTTTTACTTACCTCATAAGTGCTTGTGATGCCAGATCTATAAAAAACAGGTAGAAAAAGTTCAGAAGTAAAAATTATGACAAGTGTATATGAAAGAAAGAAGAGCACAAAGGATGCCCCATAGCGATAAACTTCAGAGGGTGTCCCCAGGACTGTTACTGCTGACATGAAGCTTGATGTTAGAGAAAAAGCTATCGGTCCACATGTCATCTGCCTACCACCCACCAAAAATTCCTTTGAAGTTTTTTTTTCCCTCTCTTTAACTGCAAAAAAGACTCCAATGCTGGCAGAGACTAAAAATAGTGCTGCAAAAACAACGTAGTCCCAAGTCACAAATTTTTTGACTTCTGGAGCTACAAAGTTTGGCATTGCACCGGTTGTATAATTCTCTGATGGAAGATTCTGGTTTACTGTGTCTGGTGCTCTGACCAGATTAACTCTGTTGACAGCAAGGCTGAAGCTTATCTGTAGCTCAGCAATGACAAAAAATAAACTGGAAGAGTGTTCAGCCAGAACACTTTTTCTAATCCAGTTCTGTTCTAAGGAGTTAAAAAAAGGTAGCTAAGGATGAGTTAAGGAGGAATGCACTTAGACCCAAGTACTGTGGGTGCTTCTGCCAAGCAAGCTGAAATAAGGGACGTAGCTATGAAATCTGTAGTACAGTCCCCTTTTATCTGCGATGTGTAAGTTTAAGGTTAAACATTAGCCTGCCACATCGACATGATCCAACTCTTTTCTAACATCTCAGCATTTTTAAATAATGAAATGAGAGTAATAGAGGAAAAAAATAAAGGGGAGAGAAAGGAAAGAAAGCTCAGTGTACAAACCTGTCATCTCACTAGTGAGTTCATTTTCAGAAAAGCAATTTCCTCATATGGTTAAAAACTGACCTTGAATGCCAGCAAAAGGCTTTACAGCTGTTCTTTGAGGTGCTAAGTGTGCTCCTGGGTAGAATCTCTGGAACTTTAGGTGGCCATAAGAAACTGAAGTGTTTAATGGTTAAAACTAATTATGGTGCTCCCCTGCATCTGCTGTAGTTCAGCCTTGGTGTGTTTGGAAACCCAATGGACCTCCAGATAAACAGGAGTGTGTTTTGTGCTGCACTGTCTGAGGGTGAATTTCAGTTAGAAAGTAATTTTTAACTGACTTCTACTAAAGACAATATAGCTTTTATGGTTTCATGTCAGAAATTACTTATTTTATTTATCCATATAAAACTTTGTTGGACTTACAGGACTACAGAATCATGGAAAACCAGATTGAACAGCAACATTTACCTTAACTATGTCTTTGGGATAATTTTGTAAATTCAATTATTAGGTTTTCCTTTTGTGTTTTTGTTTTAAGTAATTGAATATTCATTTTATCCTCATTAATGCCATAACAATACGTTTTCCAAAGAAGCAGGAAATTACTTGTCATCCTGAAGGATTAATTTGTACAGAGAGGTAGTGTGTGTAGTCACAACCCTGAAGGAAGGGTGGAGTGTGTATTGTGAAAAAAATTTTAAAAAAAAGAAATTATGTAACCTGGGAGAGCTTTAAATAGCAGAAGTCCTTTTCTTCAGCATTTTCTTGGTTAGGGATGGATCTCCACATCTTCTTAAGTCACTGGTAAATAGTGGTGGTTTTGCTGTGTCAGTAGCAACTTAGTGTGTGTCCAAACCTGAAGTCTTGCCTGTTCCCATCCATTGCTTAGGAGAAGGGCTTCTTCTGCCAATGTGTGCAGTAGAGATTGTGCAATATTATAGTTGATTTTGGTGAGACTGAGTGTGAAAGGGGCAGTTGGAATTCCCCTTTTATTGCCAAATGTGAACTGAAAAAGACATACAAACAAAAACCCCAAACCAGAGATACTTCTTTAAAGGTACAGCTGCATATAGAGAAAACACTTTCAGTCCACATAAGTTAAAAATATGAAGAGCAGGTTTGAGACCTATGGCCCCAAATCTGTGAAGGGCAGTATATGGATATAAGAGTTGCCATGGCACACCATTGTGTAACCTGTGACCCGTGGGTGGTGAGATGGAGAGGCCAGAAGAGACAGCAGTGAACCATGTTCTGTTCTGTGGATTAGAGTCAGTACACGTAACATGCTGAGAATTTTCACACAACTGTGTCCAAGTATGCAACCATCACTAGTTAATATTTCTCTTTTGTACAGACCAAATGCCTTAGCATGTTACACTCTCAAAAAAGCAGCCAAGCATTCCTCTGCTTTTGAGAGGGTGGGGTTTTTTTGCCTTTTCCCCCGCTTTTTGCTCTTCTCTCCTTATAAGTGTGGATATGGATATTTTCTGCATGTTTTAGTTCATACCTACAGTCTTATTAATAAATGTCTCTGGCAACAGTAAAAGCTGTGCCATTGCAACAGGGAGTTTCTGGGGTCAACCATCAACCCAGTCTGGCAGGAGGCTAATTTAATGGTGTTTGTATGCAGTTTATAGCGCTGACCAGGAAAACCATAGATTGATCTAGCTTGATCACAGGGACATCAAGTCAATTCACAAAAAGATGCAAAACCCTCAAACTTGAGGGTGTTTCTTCTTAAATTTGAGCTGCTGAACGTGCATTATCTGAATAAGACATCATCACTCTTACAATGTTGAGAGGGTGGAGAACTGTTTATGAAACCTAGGATAAAAAGTGAAAATTTAAAGCAAATGAAAAAATAATGATCTGAGTCAGAAGGTTTCTCTCCTAGTCATGTTACCAAAGAAACTGTAAGTGGAAGATCCCTGTAATATTCATTCCAGGAAAATAAGTGTAGTGTAAAAATTCCTGTTGGCATAAATACAAGTCTGCAGAAATTTTTTTTTAAATTACAAATGTTTTTTCCAGCAGAAAAGTGGGGATTTTTTTGGATGATAGTATTTTACACAAAGTAGGAAAAAACTAATGGAATAACAAACTGAAAATCAAGCTAGAAATGCAAATTTGTGTATTTATCATGCCATAATCTTCTGACACATTTTCAGCATCATGTCGTGAGGTTGTTCAGAATAACCATTTTGGCTAAATCTCACATAGAAAAAATAATATAACTTAGAAATACAATTTATGGAGAAAAATATTTTTAAATAGTGTAGAAACACTTGTTATTCTGTTGTGATGTTATTCTGTATGTGGGAATAATTGGTATATTTATGTCCCTGAAATAATAAGATTTTTTAAAATTTATTTATGCAAACTCTTTTGAAACTTAATTTTTAGCCAGGGTAACCCAAGGAAGAACTTCACTTTTTGAAGATTCAATACCTCTTTCACTATCTGACCAAGAATCTGACAAGAAATTCCAAGTTGAGTGTTTCACATTTCCACTCCAGGCTGTATGCATCTGAGGTTCTATGTCAGGGCTCATTTCAACATCTGAAAAAAGTAGTTGAGGATAGCAAAGTTAAGGGTGTGACTAACTTGCTGCAGTCAGGCAGGAAAACTTGCAAGGAATGCTCTTTTCCATGAGCTGCTGTCCCTTTTTGCCCCTGATTGTGGGGAACATAAGAATAGCCTTTCGAGAGGGAGAGGAGACATAGCTTGAGTGAATTGATATATATCATTGCATCTTTCAGTTTGAGATCAGGGAAAAGATACAGCATTCTGTTGGCTTGAGAGTTGAACATCTCTTGTAGCGCTTGTGAGACGCACCTGTCTTATCCTAAAATGCAGAAAAGTGATGCTGTATGTGCTACACCTCACATATTTACAAGCAGTTCCTTAGGAGGAAGGTGAAGACACCTCTGCCTGATGCTCTCACCACCACAGCTACGTTGTCCGCTCTTGTTGTCCTTTTTTCTTCTTTTTTTTTTTTTTCCTCGCAATGGAGGTGATAGAAGTCATCCATTTCTGAGGCCAGACTAGAATCATGTAGTCTGATGCTCAGTGACCACATCATGAACATTTTTTCTGGCTTCAGCTTAGGTAATCTGCCAGATACCCTTTGTCGTTTGTAACAGATCCAGGACCTGACCCTTGATCCAAGACTGACTGTTCACTAGTACTGAGAAGAAGAAAAATGAGTTTTGAATTCTGAAATTACTTAAAATTTTTGCATCTTCTGCAGTTATTTTGATGCTGAAGTCCAGTATTTGAGTCTGAGATCTGTCCACTGTTATAAACATGTGTCATTCTGTAACATAATATCAAGTCACATGTAAATTTGATATCCATTTCTTGATATCCATTTGTTGGTGATACTCTAAATGCTTAGATCCATACATAGAAAATACACTTGATTTAACTTAAAAAATTAAGATCTCCTCAGAGGTTTTTTACTTTGCATAATATCCACAAACAGCAACAGCCTCCAAATATTATTATTAAAAATAAACATTACATGTGTTTCTCTAAGGAAAGAACTTCTGATAGCTAGGTCAGAAAGTTTCTCTGTTTAGTATATTGCTTTCCATTAGAAATCATTTAAAGTGCAACTTTCAGGTAAAAAAATACCTGTGCAGTACCAAAGGATATTTTTTTCTTCTAAAAATGCAGATAATAGAATAAATTCTGTGAATAATATATTTTGCTAAAAAGACCCAACTGTTTTGCTGTATCCTAATACATGACTAAATTATTTTCTTATTCCTTTTCAGTATTTTTCAATATCAAGCTGTGAAAAATTCACAGAAATAGGCACTGGAAGATTTAAGTCACATTTGATTGGATAGGTGAAAAATAAGTGATAACTAGTTTCTTGAGAAAAAGTAAATTTCTAGAGCAAAAAAAAAATGCACTGAAAACTGTATCTTCCAGAAATCCTGTTAAACTTAGGGGTTGTTGTCTTTCCTTGTCAGTGGACTTTGGTTTTTATGAAGAGGCTCTTCTTTAATGATTACTCTTCCCTCAGAAAATCATGCTCATCTATCTATAAAAAGATAATTATAGTCTAGTAGTATGAAGAACTGGAGGTATTGCTTAGAGTTTCAAAACAGATCATTCTCTGGGGACACAGAGTCCTCCCTGTGGGATTGTTCTTTCCTGGAAGTGGCAGGTCACATCAGGGCACCCGATGGCCTCTGTGGCCCGTGGTCTGGACCCATCCAGTCCTGCTTCCCTCTATTTTATTGTAGGATGCAAAGTTTGTGGAGCTGCTTGCAAACACAATTGTTCACTTTGTGAGCATTTTTCAGGAGAAAAATGAAGAGTTTACACAGACAATTGGATTTCCTTCTACAAAGACAGCTAGAAAGTTGCATGGGAAGAAGCAATCAACCACTGGATTTTGAATAGTCATATTATCAAGAAAAAACCAAAACAGCTTAAAATCATAAGTCAGTTATCATTTACTCCTCCACTACTACAGTGGCTCTGTGGCTGCTGTTTCCCAAGCCATCCTCACATCTTCCCAGCTGCCTCTTCCCTGGGCCCCTCCACAGGTGGGGGCTGGCACCAGTCCTTCAGTTCCCTGGAATTTTACTGTAGAGGGAAGAGTGGGATATAGGAAAGTAGTTTGCTGCTCATCTGTCCAGGGAGTATTTTCCTCTGAAGCCTACAGATTTGCACCAGTGGGCAGACATCAGTGCAGAGCAAGGATGAGATACATCCTGACAGGATAACTGGGGAGTGCTCCAAAACAGGATGGGACATCTCCCAGTCCCACCTTTCAGGGAGTATTTGCCACAGTGTCTGTGGAAAATAGAGACAACCAAATGAAGAATTTTCCAGAAATAGCACAGATATGATGTAGAAAGATGTTTCTATCCAAATATCACACAAAATCAACAATTAGCTATTGCAGTCAGATCACAAGCTGGATAGCCCAAGCAACAGAGCTCATAACAGATCAGAGTGGGGTGAAGGTGTGAAAACAGCTGGTGCAGATCTACTGGTGGAACAGAACAGGCTGGAAAGGGTGCTGTGCTCTTGGTGTGGACACCAAGGAGGTAAGGCTGTCCTTTGGTCATCTCTATTTTTTTGCTGACTTTGCCAATGGAAGACTCGGTGGGAGGGAGTACACATGAGGCTGAGCATAGCAGAGAGAAGGGAAGGCAGAGTTAGGCTGCACTGGGGAAATTCATATTGCAGTGGCCATCTGAGATCCTTACAGGGAAGAGTAGAACTCTTGACTAATAACTAATGAATAAACATAACTAATTTCTGGGAAAACATGTCTTATTTTCTGTTTGGCTTACAGCTTTGCAGACTGTTAAACTTGTGGACTGACAGAAGGACCAGCTATGCATTCCAGTGTACCTCAGCAAAAGAAGGCAGTCAAGGACTAAACAAAATAGCAGCACTACAATTCTACTTTGTTTTAAAATGAGGAAAAGGCACAGCAAAAGTAAGGCACTTTATACATGAATCAAAAAGCACTTTGGGGAGAAACTAGTAGCAGCTGGGAAGGAAAGAGAGGGTGGAAGTCTCACTGCAGGTGATTTAAGAATAAAGAAGCAGAACATACTTTAGGAGAACGAAGAAGTAATGTGTGCTTCATTATTTCTATGCTGTTAAAAGCTTCAGAAACCCAAGTCATCTGATTTGGTCTTCAATTGTTAATAAGTTATAGAAATTCCACCTTAACCCTGCAAAAGAAGCATTTGGAAACAGGCAGCAATCCTAGGGATAGACAGATAATATGTACTTCACAGGATTGCTGTTGATGGTCCATGCAGAAGGTCTGTGCTGTTAGTGAGCAGCTTTAGTGAGCATCCCTGGTTACGGCACAGCTGAGGATCACAAACGTCCCCATGCGACTGTGTTACCCTGCTAAACATCAAGGAGAAATTCAGGCACTCCCTGAGGAATGAGGATGTTTAACACTAAAGAGTTGAGACATCTTGCCCCAGATAAGGTGGTTCACACACTCCAGTGAACTTGTGTTATAAAAGTATGTTTTCCCACATCACAGGAAATCCAAATTAAAGGGACAACCTTTTTTGTCACATTCAGTTTTCATTCTTAGCGTACTTCAAAGGGATCTCTTAATCCTGTTTTGCCTACATAATTTCAATCTCCTTATGTACTCACATCCTTATCTTTATGTAGATTAGAGTGCAATATTATTACACAGCAAAAAGTTTTTGTGCATTTTTCTGCAGAGCTTCTCTTTAACTGTTTGTTATATTGCTTGTTATCATTAAATTCCCTCAATTATGATCTTTTATTTCCCCTAGCTTAAAACAAATAAAGTTAATAAAAAATAAAGAGCTAGTCATAGTTAAAATAATCCCTCAAAATAAATAAATAAATAGCATTTTGCTTGCAACTGTACAGTGTATTTTGCTTGAAAGAATCAGGTGGAAGAGCTTCTGTTAGTCATGTGGGTTTTGTTTGGGATTTCACTTTTTTCCTTGTATATCAAAATACTTTGGGATGGTTCTCTGTTTAAGCTGCAGGGAGTTTAGTGTTATTTTTATGCAGTCTGAGTCATTCATCCATTTGGAATATTGACTCTGAGTACACATGTTGTACTGTTTTAAAAAGCTGATCCCTGGAATCACACATGTAAAAGAAAAATTATAGTAAAATGCTATCTAGGAATGTCAATAGTAATTAACACATCAAAATTAAGGGCATTGCAAATGAACATCCATTCAGCAATAAATTCCAAACCAAGATTTTTGCTGTATGTGACGGCCTGTGCTGGAAAGCTGCACTTTTGACGTAGTATATGTTGTTGAGGAGAGATGAGGGGTTTGTCCTCACAGGACACATGAGGCTCTTTAAAAACATCTCTCTAAGATGAAACATTTTATTTTATTTTATTTTTTATTTTATTTTATTTTATTTTATTTTATTTTATTTTATTTTATTTTATTTTATTTTATTTTATTTTATTTTATTTTATTTTATTTTATTTTTTTATTTTATTTTATTTTATTTTATTTTATTTTATTTTATTTTATTTTATTTTATTTTATTTTATTTTATTTGTAAATGTACATGTAAACAGGCCATCTCTCCATTTCATGTTAATTCAATGCTGCCTTGGTGGAATGAAAACTTAGAAGTGAAACAAATCTTGCCTGGCCCCTGCAGGCTTGAGAATAGATCAATTATTTTGCTTCTGTTTTAGATTCCTTTTAAATCTGTGATAGGGCAACTGAAAAATTCAGGGTAAATCACTTGGTATTGATAGTCAACATCAGAGTCAAAGAATTTTTGACATGAAGATGAATTGTTTCTCAGCATTCTGGCTTTTGCAACTGATCTTCTTGCTTCTCCTTCTTGTACATAACATATCCAGTGCAGATTAGTTGCTTGCTAAATTTTTGGATAATCTTTTTACTACTGTATGGGACTTCCCCTGTTTACATTAAAGCCTGGGGTTATTTTGGTTAGGGGATTTTCTGCTTTGGCGTTTTGTTGGATGTTTTTGAATTAGCATATTTGTAGTTTTATCTTTGGTGTTGTTTTGCCCTGTAACATCTGTGGAACATTAACTTTTGCTTTCTGGTTAGAGGCGAGAAGGGAAAACTGAAAGGCAGCAGTCTTTTTTTAGATTTACTTTTTCAGCAGGCTTTGTCTGCGGGTGAAGACTTGGAAACGGAACCCCTGATGGGATGCCTAGCTCCTGCCAGCTGGCTGTACAGCTCTGGGTTAGTAATTCAAGTTCTCATTTTCTTTCTCCATAGGAAAGAAAACTAAAAAAGATCAGATGCTGAACTGGAGGTGTTGGAAATAACGTGGCTAATCAGCTTTTTAAGAGGTAGCCAAAAGTCACTGAACAGGGAAACCCTTTGGGATCCCCCTCACAAATGCAGAAATACTCGAGTTGCTGTATCCCTGTGCCTTTCCTCAGATCCATCAGTTTAATCTGACAGGCATTTGTAGTGCTGACCTAAATGCCCTTTACAGGCTGAAATCTTTGATTTATAACTAGGACAAGTTCTAGGACATTTTGTTTTCAAAATGTTATCTAACCTGGTAATTTAATTATGCTAACACAAAGGAGCCCTCACTGGACTGCTTCTCCTGACTGCTGGCATGTACATTAAATATTTGTGAATTCATTTTGCAATATGCATAGTTCCCTACAATTTTTCTTCCTAAGACATGGTGACTAGACACAACTCCATGACACAGAAACAGCTGAGAACTGACAAGTCTGGAGAAGAAATGAGATAGAAATAAGCTGGAAATAATAATAAAGAATTTGGAACACAACTGTATATAAGGCTTGGACTAATACTGTTTTGAAAACAAGTGGTTTGGAAGAAGTCAGTTTTTTCTCTTTGGAACAATGAGTGAAATTTGCAATACTGGGTTTGATTTGCTTTTATATAGATGAAGACATAGGCAGTGTGATTAAACATCTTGCTTACAAATGAGTAGTATAAAAATCATAGTAAGAGTACCACTCTTACACTTTACTTTCTTAGGAGTTGACTAATTTAGAAAAAAGACATAAGGACTGTACATAATTTATTAAATAAACACCTTTACAATTGGGGTGAAACTCCTATACCAACACAATTTAGTTGTTTGTGTTCTAGTGAATATTATTTCTGGGTTTTGTGTGGGTTTAGATGGTGTCAAAATAATAGCTAAATAGAAAACACTGAACTCAAAACCACATCAAGCTTTCATATTGGTTCCTCTGTTTTTTGGAAATTCAAGGTAGGCATAAGTTGAATTATGTGGCAAATTCAGCAACTTCCCACATTATTAAGGAGAATTAATCAGCATTAAGAAAATACCTCGTTGTTATTTTTTAAAGGTTTGCAATCTACTTGACACATAGTATAATTTTACTGATGTGTACTATATATTTATTTTTATATTATAATTTTATTTATATGGTATTATTTGTTATTCTGTATTAAATTATGGTATTATATATTACCATATATTAAATTATACTATATTTTGTATTATATAAGACTTAAAATAATTATACTTATTTCCATGCCAGAAGTCCAATATAATTCTTGCCCTCCATGTTTTTAACTCCCTTATCTTGCTTATACAGGTGCGGCAACTGTCTCAGTACGACAGTTCTGCAATAAGAAAGCTGAAAAAGATGGGGCTTGGATTTTTTCCAAGAATGGAGTGAACTAATGTTCAAAGCTGTCCTAATGTTAAATTATGATTAATAATTATTATATAATTATGTAATAGTAATTATTATTTAAATATTAAAATAAATCCTAAGATAATGTAAAGTAAAACATGCTTTTGATGCTTAGTGAAAGATTTTATGTGCTTGTTGCTGTTCTGTATAAACTTTCCTGGAAGAGGGCAGGTGATGGTCCTACCTCTTCATGCACTCTGTTGGACAGAAATCAGAATATGTTAATAGATTGCTTTCCTTCCATGGAATCAGCTGATCAGATTAGATTTACCATGTGATGATGTGAAATGAAAGAAAAGTTATTTCCAAAGACAACCTTAGATAATGTTTAGAGGAAATAAAAACTTGCATATATTAATTTTCTATAGCATCACAGTTTGAAAAAATGGGGAACATGTTATCCTCAAGATAACTCAAAAATTAGATACTGCTGCCTAATCTCATAAACCTCTTCACATGAAGAGGTCAGCCAATCCAGTAAGTTCCTCATATAATTTGTAGTTTAAATTCTGTTTTAATTGAAATCCTGTGTAAATCAGTAGGAAACATTTGGGAAACAATTGCTTTGTTATTGCGTGGACTGGTGTGTAATTCTACTCAGTGCCACAATACTTGTACTGATACCTCGTTTTGATTCATAATCAATGGTATTTTAATTAATTACATGGTCTTCTGTATATAAGTAACTTAGAAATTAGGAATTTCTCTCACTTTTTGCTGAATGAATAGCCAAAAAGCCAGTGGCGTTACCCACAAGAGCAAGTTTACAGTGGTATCACGATGCTTTGAAGAAGATTTTGCTAAAATACATTCACACAAATGTATACTTCCATGCTCAATTTAAATATATCACATCTGCTATATATTAATTCTTGGTATTTTTCATAGATTAATGTGGTATGATTAATTTTTCAGTAGATGAAAACTCCTGGTACTAAATGTCATATTAATGAAGAAAATCAAACCCTGATGGAAGTCCTTGGAACAAATGAAGAAGGTTCTGCATCTTCCAGCATTGTCTTTATTCTCCTACTTCTTCGTTGTATCTCCTGCTTCTCCTGCTTGTCCCCACTCTTTTCTTTGCCTTTGTAGAAGTTGTTAATTCTCTGCGAAAGAGGAGTAGTGCTATTTCTCACAGAAGAAAGGCTTTACTCCTGACTATAACTGTACAGTCATATTCAAGTGCAATCTGAGAATCATAGAATGGTTTGGATTGAAAGGGACCATAAAGCTCACCTGCCCCAGGCAGGGACACCTCCCATTACAGGAGGTGTCTCATGGCCCCAGCCAGCCTGGCCTTGGACGCTTCCAGGGACAGGGCATCCACTGTCGCCCTGATTTTCTCAAGTTTTACTGAGCCTTCTGATGTTTGCATTCTTTGCAGAAACTTTCTCATGCACTTTAGGTAAATAACTTATTGTTTTGCATTCCTTTATGGAGGACGAGCAACCTGACAGACAGGTTGCCCAGTGACATTGAGGAGGTGGCACTGTAACCCTCCAATGACACTGGGATTTTAAAAAGATATAAATATGGAGTCAGATGTTTTAATAAAAAGTTTTTTCAGTTTGCTACCACCAGAGCTGCTCCATGTCGTTCTTGTGTCACCTCCTGGGACGGGAGTGACACATCCACAACTTCTCTGGGCTAAAGTATTTCCATGTGAGAGCGTGCACATGTCATTTTTGTGAATATAAATACTCTGTGTGAAGCCATTTTCAAGGCAAAAAAGAAGGTGGATCAAGACAAGAGCAGACATCTGAGAGGTACAATAAATACAAGGTAGGATATGGTGAAAAATAGGCTGACCAGGTGCTTAAAGAATTGAGACATTACTGTGTCTTGATCTATGTGGTTTTGTTTTTTAATTTTGGAAGGTTACTAAGTTTTAGAGCAATTTCACTAAAAAATGAATGGATATTACCTACACTTTATGAAACTATTATCTATACCGTACACTGGGCTTATTTTACATCATTGCTGCTGCTTTAAAACTGGTATTACAGATGGTGTTTTCATCACAAATAAAGGTGTGAAGTGTGTATATGTAAGGCAGGTTGCAAAATGGGGGGTGAGGGAGTGGAGGACAGAAGGAGAAAGTAGAGGTACTTTGTTATACTTTGCTGTAGGCAATGCCTCCTATTAATGTAGTTGTAAAGCATATTGTTGCCTGTGAAATCTTCAGTGAAAGCTTTAGAAAAAAAAGTTCATGTGTGACTATATGTGTCTTTATCCAGCACGGCAACATAAATCCATTTTTCTGTTCTCTGAGAGCTCCTTGGACAGACAAAATAACCCAGTAGGAAATAAGACACCATGCTGAAAAATCGCCTGCCTTCTACAGTTCTCCATCTGGAAAATAAATCAGGTAGAAAGAAAAACAGTAAATCAGGAGCAGTGGGGACTTACAAAATGAAGTTAATGTTAACTTAGAGGAGACTACAGAACGAGAATTTTTTTTTTGTTTGTTTTAGCTCCCATCACCCCACTCCTCAACTGGAAAACAAAAAATCAGAAGAAACAGGAAAAAATACTGACACAGAGCTGGGTGGTCTTAGTGTGGGGATCATACAACCTGGTTTTTCAATTACATGGAACCTTTGAGTGTGTGTGTTGATGTAGAAATGAGTATTTTCCTTAGGTTTAGAAGCAGATCACTTCAGTACTCCAGCTACTTGTGTTACTATCCTCAATCTGCCTGAGTCCCGTGGATGGGAGCTGAAAATAATCTCCTCCTGCACACTGGGGCTTTGATTCTCCTGTTGTAGTAGATAAGCAAATCTCAATTAGATCGATGGATATTTATTGATGTCTTTTTATGGGGGGAAGATTTTGGTTTCTGCTTGTTACAAGGGCTTAAAGAAGGGTTGAAGATCAGACTTCATAGATAAGGATGATTAAAGAGATTATTTGATTATTTTATTTTCCTTATGTACAGAGTTAAAGTTCTTTTTAGTAGTAAACTTCAATTCTTGTTTGTTCAAAAGGTGGTTGAACAGCCCCTTTTTACGGCTGTCGCATTAATGAAGCAGGGGAGAAGCCTCTGTTTTCTTCTAGAGGAGAAGATGAAATTAAGTGCTCTGTGCTCTCAAGAGGGATTGGAAATGTCATCTGAGTCTTTGCAGCACAGATTTAATCAAAATTAGTATTGCAGATTAGAAGCTGTCATGGTTTGACACCGGCCAAACATCAGGCACCCACGGAAGCCACTCACTCACCCGCCCCTGCCACAGCTGGGCAGAGGAGAGAAAATTGAACAAAGAGTCCATGAGCTGAGATAAAGACCCGAAGAAAACACTCCAGGGGCAAAACAGGCTCACCTTAGCGGTACAAAGTGAATTTATTACTGACAAAATCAGAGTGGGAAAATAAGAACTAAAATAAGCCCTTCAAAACGTTTTTCCCCAACCCCTCCCTCCTTCCCCCCAGCAGCACAGGGAGACAGGGGGTGAGATTTTGGTCAGTTCATCTCCCGAAGTTTTTTTCTGCTTGGCTCAGGGAGAGAAGTTGTTTCCCTGTGAGACCGTGAGGTCCCTCCCAGGAGAGACAGTTCTCCACAAACCTCACTGACATGGTTCCAATCTCACCAGCAGCAGTCCTCCCAAAACTGCTGCGACGGGAATTCCCCCCATGGGCACACGGCCCTCCCAAACTGCTGTGCTGTGGGTCACTGTTCCACAGGGTGCATTCCATCAAGGACAGGCTGCTCCAGCCTGGGAGCAGGACCCTCTCTCCATCAGGTCTCCCACTGGATCACAGCCTCTTCCAGGGATCCACTGCTCCGGCATGGGCACCTCTGCCATGGGCTGTGGGTGGATCTCTGCATCCCCCCTGGATCTCTGCATCCCCCACAGAGCTCTTCCAAGAACTCTTCTTTCAGATCCATCCTGTGACTTTACATGTTTGAAAAATATGGATGTACATATTATATATAAGATGCATCTCTCCTCTCTTAGTACCGACCCGTGCATGTATTCTTTGTATTTAATAATTTTGGAATTTCTTTGTGGTTGTTGTTGTTGTTGTTGGGCTTTGCTTTGTTTTGCTTTGTTTTGTTTGGGTTTTCTTTTTTGGTACATTAACAGCTGTTTTAAGACCACAACTTAATCAGGTAGGCATTTTTAAATTTGAAGCCATATAAAATCTAACTTTCTCCTAACTGAGAAAGTTAGATTTTATATGGCTTCAAATTTTGCACCCTAAGCAGCTAATTTTTAGATATGCCAGAGCAGGGCTTAGCATCTGGAAGACAGAGAGTGGAAAGAAAAGGGTGGGTTTGCTGTTAAATGGATGGTACTGAAATGAACAAGTAATAATATCCATTGTAATGCCTCAATCAACTCGCTCAAAGAGACTTTTGAAAGGGGTTGCAATAGTTCTTGTAACTCTGGGTAGGACACGTGGGAGAAATATCAACCAGATATTCTCAAAACAACTCTACTGGCAAACTTTAGAAAGTCAGGGAGCTTTGGTAAAAGATTTAGTACAACATCCAGTCAACATAAAACACTTCTCAGAGCATTAACTTGGCCTATTTGACTTAGCAAATATTAAACTCATTCAATGTTATATTACTCAAAGCGTTCGAAGAAGAGGGAATTCGAAGAAAAAGAGGGTGTAGGTACACAGTTTGGGGTGACTTGGAGTGGGGCTGGGGCCCAGCCTCATCCCTAATGGGTGCAGCTGTGCAGGACAGGTGAATAAAATTGAAGGTAATGAGCCATGGAGTGCCCAGGT
The DNA here is from genome assembly GCA_013400575.1 of Peucedramus taeniatus. Classification (NCBI taxonomy): domain Eukaryota; kingdom Metazoa; phylum Chordata; class Aves; order Passeriformes; family Fringillidae; genus Peucedramus; species Peucedramus taeniatus. Next base: position 21,143 of record WBNO01007762.1, read on the forward strand.
GCACTGACCAATCCCACAGGGAACAGAGGGCACACAGGTGCAGTGCATGAACATGAAGGGGTAAAAGGTTGGGCTAGAGAACAAAGATGAGCAGATGTTTGCAGTCTCCTGAAGTGACGTGATGCTACTCTGTATGGACAGATGCTTGCAGCCTCCTGATGTGATATGGTGTTCTTCTGCATGGGCAGACAATTGAAGCCTTCTGAAGAGGTAAGGTGTTACTTTGTATGGGTTGAAGCTTTCTGATATTGTATGGTGATACTTTGTGTATTGTGGCTGTCTCAACTGTGACTTATGCTGTGACATATGCTGCGACTAGAGGGAAAGACCGAAAAGAGAGAGAAAAGCACGAATATAGTAGTATTCAGATAGAAACTCCAATATGAAGGGAGGGTCAAGACAAATGCTTTGCCTCGTGTTCGGCCTTAAATACCCCTTGGCCTTCCTGTGCCTTTCCCTCAGGTTGGCTTTGTGGTCATCTGGCCTCTCAGGAGCTGGGTTAGGGCAGAGTGGAGCGCCGCCTCCAGCCCTGGAGCCTCTGTCCCAGCCTGGCAGTGCTGCCAATCACAGGCACACCAGTGGCAATGCCTGGCCTGCCCCCTACCTCCCCAGCATGATCCCAACATGTCTTTCCAGTTAACCTTTCCAGTCTCTGTCAATCCATATCAGCACAATTCTTCTTCTTTTATGTTTTCTTCTCAATAAGGAACCATAGCTTGTGAGGCAAATGAGATAGTAACTGTACTGGTTATTGGGAGACTCCCAGTTGAGGCAAAGAGCTTTGTTTCTTAATCTTGTGCAATGGCATGCATTGTGAGCAAAGTGAAGCCTATTCCATTTCCAGGAAACTTAAATGGTTATTAGGTAGTGTAAATGCTGTCTCAGAGCTGGAGAAAGGAGTTTTTTGTTCTCTTTTGAATTTTTTTTCATGTAGAAATCCAGTGATTTCTGAAGAACACTGGGCATGAGAACCTCCTGCCTTTGCCATGTAGCACTGTGTATGGGGTTGCTGTTGCATTCTTTTCTGTAACAGCCCTTCATCCTGCTCTACAAATGTGAACGAACTAGGTTAGAATATTTCATTTGAGTTCATACATAAAGATAATTCCATATAAATGTGGTATAAAACAAAATCTATGAGAATACCTCTGCTTTAGATCTAGTCAGGGGAGGAAAAAAGACATTTCTTATGGAGTGAATCATCTCAATGCAGTACGTAAATGATAGCAGAAGATACAGGAATATCCAAACCCAAAATATTATACCATGAGAAACTTATTACCTATAACCAGGTTAAAAAGGCTTAACTCACGTGTCTTAGTAAAGCTACTTTAATAAAAATTTATGATCAGCTCAAGTTGACTGCATAACAACTGTCTTATCTTTTCCCCTTTTATGCTTTTATTTCATTGTTGCACCTTATTTTTGTATACTATATGCTTCAGGCTTCTGAAAGAACTTTTCTCTGATTATAATCTGATAAAACCTTAAATTTGCTCTTATATATATTAAGGGCATATTCTCCTCAGACTATTTGAATAAGGAAAAGACATGCTCGGGGGAAGGGCTGCCAGAAGGGGAACATGTGGCTAATATCCACTTGGTACTTTGTTATATCTTGTTTATGATTAGGAGTTATGATGTGGAATTCAGAGCACTTGAGGACCTTCTCAAGTTACACCACACCTCCCTGATATTTGGAATTTTCATTGCTTTCACCTCAATGTGAAGGTTTAATCATCTGCCCCACAGGGATGCTGCCATATGCCTATGTCTCTTTAGTGGTTTGCACAGAGTTTTGAAATCTGGAAAATTCATCTTTTATTTAAATGTATGCTTTAGCAATCTGTTGTAACAATGAAAATAATATATTGTGTGTGTGCATGGAATGTGGAATAAGGTTTCAAATCATAATCCAGTCTTAGGGATTTGGCTGCCTGAGTACTGTCTGAGCTTATTTTACTTTTCTATTAAAAATTTGATAGTGTTTTCTTTCAAAGAACTTAGCATATTAAAACAGTTTACTGATTTTTCAAAGAGGCAAGTTAATATATACAAGGGGCTTGGCAGGGCATCATATATAAGTTAATACACAAGGGGCTTGGAGGGGCATCATAACAGTGGCAACATGCGTGAAATGCAATCCTGTGCATCTGGACATTTTTTCAATATAGTTGGTCTAATTTTTGTTGCTAAGTGCCATGCAAGAAAACCCTGAAGGGATTGTCCAAAATATCATTTCTTGCAAAGATGTTTTCTTGCTAATGCTTTGGTAGACAGATTGCTCACACCAAAGGACATTTGAGAGATTTCTTGAGGGAGTGAAATAACATGGAAGAAAAGTAAATGCCAGGAAAAATGAACTCTTCTTGAAATCCTATACATTGGAGTGCTGTGTTCCAGTATGTAAACCTGAATTTTCACAGCCCACTGGAGCTAACTAGCCAGGCAGCTGAATAGGTGGTTTGTCTTTGGCTTGTGTGCAGCTCAAGCATCCAGCCTGCTCTGCTGGTTGATGCCGAGTGGAACAGGTTTTACCTTGGGCTGTGCTTTGCTGTACTTGCACTCAGCAGCACGCTGGGATGGTGGGTGCAGTTTGCCACTGCAGCAATTACCCCCACCAGCATAGGTTACTTCGGATTCTGGTGGCAGTAAGCAACAATGAAACATCATTTTATTGAAGTGTTAGCTGTTTCCTAATTTGTACATAAAAATGCTCATAAAGTCACTATTGAGAATGTGTTTGCCCTGTGGGTTACTCTTACAAACATTTTCAGAAGGATTTAAGCAATGGATAAAGTATGCAAAATATTATATATAAACTCTACACATTAATCTCATTTTGAGTAGTCCAAGGAGGGAAATGCAGAAAGTGTCCTTTGTGACTGCCTGTGAGGATGCTGTACGCAGAGATTTAGCAGTGAGGGGGCTGACATGGCAAGAGTTACCTCCTCTCATAAAGTGCAAGGGTGCACATGAAGCACTTTTCCACATTTTTACACACCTGTATTGGTCTTGGGTTTTGATGATTTTGATGGCTCCTGGAATATTAGAAAGTCTTTTTCTCCCAGCCTCGCAACCGAAGAAGAGGTCAAGATTCGTCGATTCTGCTTTTCAAGGTTGTTTATTTTTCCTTATCTATTACATTCTTTCTCTGATCCGCTGGGATCTGTTCAGCAAGCCAAGTCGAGGTACAATCTCTGCCTTTAGAGTTGTGTTAACTTTTTATACTAAGAACTATGTGTACTTTACTTACAATAATTTTCCAATACCTATCACCTATGTTAGACAGTCTGTCTCTGCTCTAAACCAATTAGAAAGTGGCACCATCACAGCAGAAGATGGAGGACAAGAAGAAGAAGAACAGGACACACCCAGATTTCTCCATCTTGCCTCTTGAACCCCCATTCTAAAAACCCTGAAATTCTACTTTTTCACCCTGTGATAAATTAACTATCACTCTATTCAAACTCTTGTGGCTTGTAAATCCTCACTCAAAGTTGGTAATTGTTTCCATGGGCTAAAATCAAAGGCACAGGTGTTTTTGACTCCATGCCAAGGTCTCTGAGCCCCTTGCCAGGGTCTGGAATCATCCAGGGCAGCCAAAGGAATGTCCTGGGTTCCGACATATTGGAATGTCTTCACCTAAAGCAAATTGTTTCCACATACATCTACGTCAGGTTTATGCTGATTCAGCCAGAGAAGTTTAGTTAATAAATTTTACAATATGTAAAATATTATATGATAATATAATATCATCTTTCCCCTGAAAGATAATACCTATCATATCTGGAAAAAAAATAATGTTTTAAGAGATGTGAGTGAGTCTGGACTTACCTTAATGTTTTCTTATTAAAAATGACCTAGCAGTTATGCTAAAAAAATCCATCTTGTTGTAAATATTTTAATTAATTGTATTTATTAGGAGCTGAAGTTTACTTCAGCCTTTCTTATTCATTTACTTTTAACAGCACTGTTCATAAATATGATTAAAATTCCACAGATTAGATTTTTATTCCCCCCTCCCTGCTCCCACAAGGGTAGATTTGCCTTCTTCCCTTTAGAACCAGATACTTTTCCCTTCTGCTTACCAAGGGATTAATAATATAAAACTTGGCAAGGAAATTGCTGTCTGTGAACCAGAGTGAACATTTGTTGGGGGTTGGATCTGTTTCTTTTGTGTTTGTGGAATTTTTTCCTGGTGGTTTGCTAGGTAGCTAATTGCTAGGTACTTTATGGATACTTGACTTAAACAAAGGAGGCAGCAGGTTTCTCAGGGGGAACAGCAGTGAACGGCAGTTTGGTCCGAGGACACCGCTCCGAAAGGACTGGAGTACCAGGGGACCCTGCTGGTTTTCTCTCTCTCCACTGGATTTCTCTCCAGAGGAAGACTGAACTCATTTTTTCGTCACCATCGGACTTTCCTACAGGACTATTTTCACTTCATAGAACTGCATTTACTGCTCAAGGAGGATTTCATCTGGACTGCTTTCACCACCCTGATACCCAGGGTGTCAGGTCACATCCCTGACTCTGTCAGGGCATTTTCTGAGGTTTTGTTGTTTCTTTGTTTTTGCTTGTCTCTTAGTGCTATTACATCTGCATTTGTCTTTGCTTTGTCT
>WBNO01007762.1:26077-53074 GCA_013400575.1 Peucedramus taeniatus
GAGGAATAGTGGATTTGTCTTTACAAACAAACTGGGGTCTGCTGGTAGATAAAACTAGCACTGGGAGATAAAAGAAACAATGGGAAGGATTCCACTGATTGATGAATGGAAAAAGATATTTGCTTTTACAAATACACTCTAGATTGGTTGATAAGTGAAATCAGACATTGAAAGATGAAAGAAACAATAGGAAGGATTCCACTGATTGATGAATGGAAAAAGATATTTGCTTTACATTAGAGGGGAATCTTTGGGAGCAGGCATTCCGGGAAGTCTGTACCTCTCAAGTACCTCAGCCAGTGGGGAAAGAGAGGGAAATCCGGCCGGGAAATTAGGATAAAAGGAGGCTGCGTCCTCCAAAAATCCGAGAGACCCCAGGGGAATGCCCCATGGCCTCTCCCTTTATTCGAATAAAGTAAAAGGGACTCCTCTGTCTTCTTTTTGGACATAAACCTCTGATGGTTGTGGATTAATTTTCCTTACAACATGAAGTTGGCAGATTGGGACTGTGCAGGCATTAAAAGCACAGCAGTAGCAGCCATGATCTAGAAGGAGCTGCTGCCTCCTTTGTTTATAAATACTTTTGAAAGAGGGCTGGAGGGGGCAGCTCTCCCCATGCTTTATATCAAAAAGTTCTCAGTGTGAAGTGAGGTCAGAGCATGAGTCTGAGCTTTGTCACCTTCTTTTTCTCTGGAAATACAGTCCTAAATTGGAACTGTTACTTCCTTCCACACATATGTTGCTCAAAAGAAATATGGTTTTGTAGCCATAAATGCTTTCTCAGGTGGCGTATGCAAGAGGATTGCCTACTTTAATATTGTTAATCTGAACTTTGGCATTTTTCCCTGTATGTACTGCATCTTCTTTCTGAGACTTCTTTTGTTCACACGCTTTCTTGTCTGTACAGCAATGAAGGACATGATTATTTAAATTTGGTACAAGCAGCTCAATCTCTGTTTTAGATATCGTTCATTTATACAAGCCAATATCTGCAAAATATCTCTATCTGTCCTCATAGTGGGGTGAAAATGGCTCAGATACTCAGCTTTAGATATGTATTGGCTTTTGATTATTTTTGGTGCGTTTGTTAAGGTTCTCATGGCACCACTTCTGAAGCTTGTCCAGGTCCCTCTGGATGGCTTCCTGTCCTTCAGGTGTATCAGCCACACAGTGCTTGAGTGGTGGATATAAACTACTGTATGATGCACTTGTGATCTCACCTCCGAAGTCTGGTGTTAAATGTGTGTGTATATATGTACAATTACTAAAAAGTCTGAGCCTGGTAGACAGTGGTATGTCGCTGTAGGCAATTTTAGGAAAAACTCTATAATCTGAAAAGGTCTTGAACAGGACATGAAGAGGAGATATTTTTTATTAACCTCTCCAAGCTGTTTCTAGAACTTATTTGAACTATTACCTTTTGGCGTTTTTTTTTTTTAATTAAAGACATCAGTGTTGCTTTTGGAATTTTGCTAAACTTCCTCCAAATGCTATGTATAATTGTAAATTCACCTAAGTGTTTTAACACATGCCCATGTCTATTTTTAATACCATTTTAACCAGTGTTTCACTTGGACCCTATATATTCTTAATGCAATTTCTATACTTAAGCACCATGGAGTCATACATATTCTTGCACCCATTTTCTCCTGACTATCCCTCAGCAAAAGGGAGTGCTCCCCACTTAAGACAACACTGAGCTGAATGCTAATTTTTACATCCACAGCATGAAGGAGGAGCAAAGAAAACATTTCTAGCAGCATGGGGGCCATCTCAGTGTCAGAGGGAGTGCTCTCCTTTGTGAAACTAAACCTGCATCTGCCTTTGTGATGTGTTTAAACTTTTCGCAGAAGGGTATACCTGAAAAGTTAGGCAGAAAGACTTTATTTGCCCATAGGGAATTGAAGCCATTACATCTCATCTTCTTTGGAGCAGAGTTCTTTCCTTCTGAACCATTTGCCTCTGTTGAATATTGCTGTTTTCTTTCTTTGGCACTTATGCTTGGTGCTTCATTTGTTCATTGTTGTTATTATTTGCAAGAGCAGCCTCTTAAACACACATCATCATCAGAATCAAAACAAATTATATACATTTCCACAACTTAAACCTGCTGCATTTAACGCTAATTTTTCATTCCTCCTTTGTTTAGGTTTTTGTTGGCATTTTGCATGCTCAGGCTTTTTTTTGCAAGGGTAATGATAAACGTCCTGTGCCCCCAGGGGAGGGGCTGCCTGAAAGTTATTTGGCAATAGCTGCGGATATGTGGCTCCAATTTAAAATCCCTCTTCACCCTTCAGTTATATTTCTTTAAACAATACAGCAGAAATACAAGGAATTGTAGTCAGCTTAGGCACGATGGTTGGCTGTTGCTGCCAAATTAATGTTGGGAGCCTTTGAAGCATGTCAGTGACTGAGGCTACAACACGACCTGTTTCTGCCATGGAACAAGATCTTCCATGGCAGAAAGAAAGGCATGCTGGCTAAAAGTCTTGTGTTATTTTGAAATAACATTTTTGTGTAGTTATTTTTAATGTAATATATAAAGAAATTTTTCAGTGGTGGTGAAATTTTCAACACCAACTATACTGAAATCCAAGGTAAGGTCTTAGACTGTTCATGCAAAGATCTGGGATTGTGTTTTGCCAAGACTGAGGCTGTTTGTGTCATTAGAAAAAATACAATTGCATAACAGAAGAAGGATAATAGCACATACAAATTTACTTATAGATGTGAAAATTGGTCCTTGTTCATACGATCATTCCTCAGGCATAAAACTCCACTTGCTCCTTCATACTGAAATGGCTTTACAGGCTGAGGTTTTTGATATAGTGGTGCAAAGTTTGTGAACAATAACTAAAATAAATAAAAATCCATTTCATTTTCCTTTGGTAAATTATCTTCTATTGCTTTTTCATAAGGTCATGTACATGCACAAGGTATTTTTAATGAAATGACAAATGTAGGACTTCATCACATGTACCATGGTAACTGTTCCAACTTGTATCAGACATTGAGGATGACCAGAGTTTTACAGCTATGGGTGTATGTAGAACAAAAACTTGCTTTTTTTGTGAATTCTTGTATCATTTGAAAGATTCCTAACTGGCATCAGAGCAGATATTGAGAGGAGTAGATATTCATTTGTTCACAAATGTAAAAAACTTGATTATTTTCTCCTAAACAAAAAAAAATTGTGTTGGTTAGGTCCTTCCTACCCAGGCATACAAATAATTATGAGCTGAAAGGATGGACATGGCAGACCAGTGAATTAATTCCTTTAGTGAGTTTAATGAGCTTTGAATTAGATCCTGTGGTAATCAAAATGCAAACAGCAGCACATCTTTTGAGATACTCGCTGATAAAAAAGTCGCAGACTCCAATTTAGTCTGAAAGTTGGTTGGGATAATTTGATCATTTTTCAGATCTCGATGTTGTTTTTTTTTTAAAGTCTGAGGTCTATATAAAATTTGCTGTGTCTACATCAGCAAGTAATATAGTGCAATAGATGAGCAGACTGAGGTGGCCAGAGCAAAAGCCTCCAGACCTACATCATCACTAAAATGCAGTAGGTACAACCATGACAGAATCCTACGGATCCCCTTTAGAAACAAATGAAAACATAATTATTTATTTCAGGAGCCCTTGCATCTTCCTTTTTTATTTGGTAGAGCACTCTTCACAAATAAAAGGAACCAAATAAATTTATATTATTTATTTTAATGTTATATTATTTACAAAGCAACTGAGAATCTTGAAGCTGGAACCAAATTTCTTTTAGGATGAAAATTTCCAGTCTTGAGCCTTACGTGAAATTGTCCTTACAACAAAAAGCATTGGTAATGAGAGAGGAAATGTTCCCAGATCATATATGTATCAATTTGCTCCCAGCCACCTTTCACTTGGAACAAAGGCAACAGAAAAAGCAAACCAAGATTTTTTCAAGACTAACTGAAAACCTCTATTACTCTCCACTTTCCACTTCATGCTTACTTTCACATTCACATTTCTTCTTAAAATCTCTCATACTGATACTTTTATGTAGATAGTATTTGTCTCCCCACTGATAATTTTTTCCTTCTTTGCTTCAATGTGTTAAAAATTACCACAAATGTTTCTCCTTTCTTGCTACACACACTAGGCTCCCTACATGTGCAAACGGCTCCTTTATCAATATGTAAATTTAAACTTCTTATCTTCCTGCTGGGTTAGTATGACTGGATTCTGACCTCAAGACCTTTCATACGTTTCTAGGTTTTGTCATTACCTTAAGTGTAATATAAATACCCAATCCACCTCTTGACTTCCATTTCTTGGGGCCCATAGCAGTTAGCTTTAGATGTAAGTGTTTGTTTGGCATGCAGAAGAGTTTAAGATACTGGTTTACAGCAGATTAGTTCCAAAGTATTGGCAAAATTGGGCATCATCACCTCCTCGTACCAGTGTTGTACAGAGTGGTGCTGTAGTCTCTGGAAACAGAGCATGCTCTATTTTTATTATTTTTAATTTGCCATCCTTAGAGTCTTTCATGGTAGGCAAAGGACAGTCCTTTGTCTTCTTTTGAAGCTTTCACTTAAAAGCACTTTTTTCCCATGACAGCCTCAGACAAGAGGAGGAATGTTCTCTGTAAAGCCCAGCAGTTGCCCAAGAAGCTGCCACCACACAGCAGTAATGAGAGTTATTAAAGTTCAGAACATCAGAAGCGAGTGTTTCCAGTTGCAGAGTATCACAGTCCTGGCTCATTGCCACCAGCCTGTGCTCAAGCTGTTTCCATTTTTGCTAACCAGCAAAAGAATAACAGGATGTTTATTCTTTTTTTTCTTTTTTTTTTTTTTTTTGAGTGAGCAAGTCCTGCCTATAGGGCTGCATTGAAGTTAAGTGCATCTTTTTACTTTTTATTCTATAATTTGCAGAAAAGGGATCTGGTAATAAAAGACGGAAGAGAAGAAAGGACTGAGCAGTGCAGTGTTCACATGGATTAAAGGTTTGCTTTGGCAAAGCTCACAAGCACAACATGTACTTGCATCACAGGTGTTTTCCCAAAGCATCTCAGCTGCCTAGACAAGATGTCATGGCAGCAACTCATGTGTGCTCTTTACTGCTGGAGCTGGGCAAACATTTTGCTTAACCACAAAACAGCTCATGCAAAAAAAAAAATTAAAACCATGGTGCTGTACCCTCAATTGTTTTCAACTACGTAAATGATTCTTAGGGCCAGGATTATTCAGATTTAGGCTGTCAGAGTTCATTCTGTCACCACAGAAAACACAATCCTATAGCTCAATTCCAGAGCAGAGGGAGAAGATCCATAGTGTGCTCTGAGCTTTGAGCAAATTGCTTACCCCTTGCAGGATGACGGCTGAGCTCCTGCCTCTCTTGTCTTGTTTATATCAGATCTGCTGGTAGCATGTCCCTCTGGGCAGGGGACTTCTTTTGGCCTGCTCTTGGACAGCACTCATATTGTCTGGGTCTGGCTGACCCCTGCAATAGCAGTCATAAATAGAAAGGTTAGCAAACAATGTGTAAAACTGAGTACAGTGTGGTAACTGTTGTTGAGGTCTGTCATGCTCAAAATTCTTGAATGCAAATTTGTATGGAAATTTGAAGTATTCTGGGAATACTATCTATAATCCCTAAAAGAATTATAAATTTACTGAGGTAATGGAATGTAATGAAGTTGCTATATTTTAACTGAAACCAGCACTTATTTGTTTCTTGCCCTGAAACCTGGAATCGGAGTCAAAGACTCTTCTCTGCTGTTGAATGGAGCTATTTGTAAATACCTGAAACATTAATTGGTTTTTTCTGAATCTATTCCAGGAATTACATCTATGAACAGTACATGCTTATATATGAGAGTTTTGTTTGATTAGTGCTGCTGAACTGGTTTAGTGATACTGGCACAGTTTATCAATTATTTGCAGCTTGTAATCTAATGTGATCTAAAGCAATCCTACATGAGTCGTGAGATAGTTATTTCCTGTGAAATTTTCACTGCTTTCCTTTTTTAATTAATAGGAGTTTCCTGACAAGTGAGAGATAGTTTGGGACATAACCTTTTATGAAACAATGCAGGAAGTCACAAAAATGGTTAATAACCAAGACTGAGAAACAGAATGCTTTTGCAGAAAGTCAATATTAATATTTTAAAGAGTTTGGAATATTTCTATGTGTTTTTATCATGTTGTGATCCCCTGAGAGTATATTAGGCAATGGAAAATTAATTACTATCACCATCTTTACTCTTTAGGATGTGTTGGTGTACAACAAACTTATCCAAACCCTATAGAGAGCAACTTTAACCCACATAATCATAGCAGTTTAGACAGGGTGTGGTGGGAAGTTGCTGATATTTGATGAGAGGTTCAATTTGCCTCACAGAGTTTGATTCTTGTAGAATGCAAACTCTGTCAGCAGCTGTGTGTCCCATCCTGTGCAAGGTCACGGAGACCTTTATCAGAGATATACTCAGGGATGTCTCAGCACAGGGAGGCTGATATGAATCTAGTCAAGTAACACCAGCAGATCTTGATCATGCTCTGTGGTTGCTGTAAAAAGTCATTGGAAGTTCCAGTTCTTTGTATTTATGGACTTAGAAATTTGTGTAATTAATTAGGCCATTAAACTACAAAGATATATGAAATTTTACCCCATGAAGTTGCCCTACTGCCTTCAGACAGTGTCATTAGAAAAGATGATAGCAGTGCACATACTCATGTTGTTAGAAACCTCAGCCTTTAATGAATAATGTATGGCAGCCCTGTAGCAGTGTAAAATTTCATGTTGTGACATGTTCAATGCATTACAGATAACACATAATTTCAGTGTCAAGAGAAAACAGTGGTTTGACATTAGTTTCAGCTCTTTAAATTATGACTTGCAACCTTAAAGAAGGGAAGTTTAAATGTAAGAATAAATGAGAGACTGGAAATTCCTTAACTTATATGTTGCAGTAATGTTTTGTATGTTTGTGGGGAATTAGAACTCCGGTCCGTAACTCCTTTATTTGAGCAACAAATCAACAACAGTGTTCAAAGGGCTATTTGTGCAGGATGAGTATGAAGAAAGGTAGATTTAAAAAAAGGGATTTGTAGGACTGACCAGGCAGTACAACTTTGCCTTGAAATTTGAAGATAAAAAGAAAGGAGGACACATAAGGACATTTCTCTTTTCAGTCACAAAAACCTCTGTGGCAGCAAACCGCTGAGTGCCAGATAGATAAACCCTTACAAACTGAGCTCAGACTTTCTGACGTCTCCCACTTCTGCTTTCATGTATTTAAGAGCTGTGGCTGGGACCTTGTCAGGGGATCCATTAATGGGGAAAGGAACATGGAGAGTGTAACTGGTGCTCAGGGAGAAGGGTGCAATGCCTGAACGTCCACTTGGACTCCTGCACAGGACTGCAATGGTTCGTGCAGTATCTGCAAGGCCTGCTGTACTCTTGTGGACTTGATCCCAAACGAATTGCTGTCTAATCTGCAAGATTATTGAAGCTTTGAAGTATTGTTTTGAAGCCTGAAAGTATTGTATTGAGGTCTTGTATATTCTACTCAATATAGGGAACAGTAAATTATTCTTATGGAGTGTTAATACAGTATCATGCACACACTTATTTGTATATAAACATGTACATACATGTGGAATTTGGCTTTTGGGCCTGAAATTTGGATCATTTGTCCTTGGTCCCCAGCTAGAAAAGGAATTGTTTTGCCTACCCGCTCTGTGAAGAGAGCTTACCAACACTTAATATGAAGCTCAGAACTACTCACTAAAGCAGCACAGAATCTGAAAAACACAAAAGCTAAAACCTGAGGCATCATATCCCCCTGCACTGAATTGATCAGAAGGGCTAATGTACTGCAATCCTTGTGTAGGTGAACCTTACTGCTCAGTACATGAAGGCAAACATCTATAGATGACCATTTCTAAATCTCTCATCCATGACTCTTACAGTCACATTTTAAAAATATGATCTCATATTTTCTGAAGTAGAGTTTTTGTTCATTTTACTTGGGTGGTGGTATCTTAGAAGTTTGTAGAATAACCAAAAACTTCATTATTTCTGGAAATTATTTTCAAGTTTGGAGGCAGGTCAAGAAAGGAAGCAATTCCATTTTCTATGACATCCAAAGATATCTGGAAGTCTGTGTTTATATGAATATCTATTGTCTCTATAAATGCAATTTTTATCTTTTTTATCAAAAAACTGGTAAGTCCAGAATGGTACCTTGGTAAGACCCCAGGGAGGACTTAACAGTAAAAGAGGATCTGTGGAAAAGAGAAATTTGCTGATAGTGCAGCCCTTGTGTTTAGCTGGTGCTGCATCAAGAGGGAAGAAATCTTCTGTCTCTGAGTGCAGCCAATGGGACAAGCTGTGTGCTAGCAGGGCCACAGGGAAACTGCCTTCCTCTTGTGCCAAAGGAATATATTATCATTGAAACAAAGGAAAATAAAGGATCCTCTTGTTTTAAACTACCTTCACTGCCCCAGAGGAGGAAGGTTTTATGGCTTGCCAAGAGGGATAAACTTTCTCCTGAATGGGGAAATTGCATGGATCTCTCTAGCGAGGGAGAAGTTGCTGGAGGGTGGGTGACTGCAGCAGAGAAAGAGCTCTGTTCCTGCATGCCACACAGCAGTACGGTGGGGTTTATCACTTGAAATAATCTGTACTAAAGCTTTTGTCTTGAGATTTCAAAAAGCATCCACACTAGTGTAACCACAGTGAACTAATCTGAGTTATGTTATTTTGAGCTGTGACTGAGTCTGACCCCAGTGTGTTTTGCTTCCAAGTAGGAAAAGCTAGGAATGACTACGTACAGAAGAGTTCTTGTGAATTGTATTTAAAATCAAAGATTCTGCTTCTGCATAGCAACTTACATGCCTTGTAAGGCATAAGGCTCATCCTTCATAAGTCATAAAATGAAAAATGTGGCTTGTAATTCTGCAGTGAAGCAAAATGTTTGTGATTATAAATACAAATTATATAATTTGTGTTTTTAATAAAGTAATTGCGAGCTATCAGAATATTTTCCATTTACTGATGGCAACAGGGTTATGTTTTACATTATATAAACATATATATATATGTATAACTGTGTATGTGTACATGTACATATAAATAAGTACATAGCATTCTCAGACATCAAGAAGCAGGTGGCTCTTTCTGAATCCCAAGAGCAGAATGTGTGTCTTGAAAAGCAGATTTGAGGAGGAGATGATTGGTACCTAGGTTTTGTAAGGCTGGAAAACTGCGCTAGCAGTACAATAGGTTGGAAAATAAATATCCTTAAGGAACAAGTTCTCTAAACCATGGCAGCAGCTCTGTAGCCTTCTTAGTGACATGAATTTTCCACATGCCACCCTGAAGCTCAAATGAGAATGGCTAATGAAACTAATCCTGTTCTCCCGGAAAAGCCTGTTCCAGGACAACTCGATGCTGCTGATATTGCTGTCAGGAGGATCATGAAATAGGAAATAGCTATTTGAGAGCTTAAGTCTCACATGCTGCAGAAGGGTTGCTTTGGAGGCTGTCACGACCCACTGGTATGGGGCATGATGTTCATTCTAGGTCCTCCTCATGCTGAACAGGTATTATGTGTCAAAGAACTCTTATGCTTCTATTATATAGCTGCCTTAGATTCAGCAACCAGACCACTATTTAGACACATAAGGCATTGGTTAACAAGCTCTTAAATTTTAACACTTCTTAAAAGCAGTGGCTAATATGCCCTTAATTTTTACTGTACACTTTAATAAGCTCTCAAATCCCACAATTCGAAGTTGCTGGCTAGAAGACCACACTACTGCACTTCTCAAAGGTGCCGGCATAAGCCACAACACTGCTTTTCAAAGGTACTGGAACAGACCACAACGCACTTCCACAAGCTCCTCTCTCTAGCAACAAACTTCAGTATGGAGTCAGGGGTAGAATATGATAGCTGTTCTTTCCACAGGCAAAGCAAGGAAGGACAGAAATAAAGACAGAAGAGAGAGAAAGAGAACAAAGAATATCACCAGTCCTTAGATGCTGCATTGGTCCTGCCACATGGATGGTCCAGAGCTAGGGTAAACAATAAGAGTGAAAGAGAAAGGGAAGAAAAAGAGCATAAGGGGGCCTGATCCACTTCCTTTTACAGTTAACTTTGTGCATACCTCTTATGTAAACTAGATTTTTCCTGCTTTTTTGTTTGTGTGTGCACAGACAGTCCCTTTGAGCCTTTCTCCAGGAAGCAAGGAGAGGGACAGGTGGACTGAGCAGGAGTCCCAAGGTGGAGCAGGGTGTTGATTCAGAACAGGTCTGCCCCACTCCCTGGGACCCTCTTTTCCAATCACACCTTTCCTCTCGTAACAGGCAGAACGCTTGAGACAAAACATACTTGTGTCTGGTCCTTCACAGAGGCTGAAAGGATGGTAGGACACGGTGAGCAAAAAAGGGTTAGTAGGGGCTCAGAACTCCTGAGCCTCTCGAAAGACAGCAGGAATCTCACAGAAAAGACATCTGCTGTATCTCATCATTCTGAGCCACTCAAGAAACCCCAGAGGAGCTTCAGAGATTTGGCAAAAAGGGTTGATAAAATGCAGCAAGGCACAGTAGGATTGGAATGCAGTGCTTGGCTCTGGAGATGGGGAAAGGAATCACAGTAAATATATATGTTCAGATAGACAGCACGTCCCTCTCTTTGTCTAGTGATTCAAGCAGTCACTACCCTGGAAGTGGAACATGATTTCTGCATCATGTAAGTTGCCTTTCTCCTTTTCTCGTAGGCGAAACATGAAGTTGTAAGTGGTTTGATTGCTCTATTAACAACAAGTGTTACAGCCCATGAAAATGAGCTTCAATGTAAGCTACTGATTCCGGTACTATGGGAGTTACAGGAGGATCCTAAAAAGGTAGGCACCAACAGGACTTAAATTCTGTTACCAAGGGTCACAACTCAGCTAATTAAATGCAATATGTTCCTCTGAATAAACTACTGAAAAACATGTTAAGACCAAGCCCTAAGGCTGAAGTAATTTGATGTCCTTTTCAATAATTTTTTGATAAATTCTTTGTGTATTTTGGTAATTAAACATTGTCTCCACACTGTTTAAGTGGGCCCAAGATGAAATCAAAGCACACAAAATCTTAGGCTAAAGCAAATCCAGTAACAGTAGTTCTGTTCCTTTTCAAAAAGTAAATCAGTTTAATACTTTTTCTCCAAAATGGGCAAGATCTACAGGTGAGATGACATTAGAGTTTAGACTTGCATTATCATTAATATTTTATTTTAAAAACAAATTTTCAAGAATCTTTTAAATCTGGTTGTTTTGGGCAATACATTTAAAACTGTCTGCAGAATTGCCTGAAACAAATTTCCATCTCCCATTCCACATATTCAGGTTTAATTAAATTATTTCAACAGCCATTGCAAGAAATGAAAAGGAAGCTAAGAAATGGAAAAGATTTCTTCTTCTAGCACTGAGAAATAGCTTGACAAATTACATTTAATTGCAAATTTAAAATACCAACAAAAGCATAAAACCAGAACAAAATTTTTAACAAATTTCTATTTGGTTCCTGTTGGTTTGTAGTAAGAAGTGAACCGGTATTTAGAATCATAGCTTGAGTGATCAAACAAGAAGGACTGGAAAAATTCTTTGGCAGAGATCCATCTACACAGGAACTTGGCCTGCATGCAGAGAAAATACACTACAGATGTATAAATTACACAGGCTGGGATAGTGCTGGTCAAAACCATCCATACTGGAGTCATGTGGGAAAGAAAGTCTAGACACCATAGATTAACTTGCTTCAACTAAAATCATGCAAACTAGAAATTAGCTAAAACCACATCTGCACAAGTACACATAGAGATGTTTCTAACCAGCTGTGTTAACTAGATGTTCAAACAGAACAACCAAAGAAATTCAGCCAGTTGGATTCATTGGTAAAGCTTACATACAATTTTAGTTACAATTATGTGGGTTTTTTAAACAACCAATTAATTAAGCCTACCAGAGAGGCAACATCAGTCCACACTTTATTACAGAAGGTAACTTGCAGCCAAGGGTTAATTGTTGCAGTCCTACATTTTCATTGCTTAAAAAAAACTTAGTTAAAAGAGAATCCAAATTCCTAATTATTAGCACAGAAGGCCAAATTAAAACAATGTAATTTATTTGATAATTTTAACCAAGGACAGTTTTATTCCCTGAGGAGAAAAAGAGTAGAAAAGGAGCAGTGCAGGATTGTTTGGTCGTTCTTGGGAAGATAAGGAGCTGTGTCTAGAGGTACTGTCATTTTTGGAAGGCAGGAGAAATTGGGAAACTGATACTGAGATGGGTTAATGTAATATATAATATTATATAATGATATGTTACATATAAATTCATAATATATTATCACTATATTTCTGAGATTCGTATTTAACTTCCCTAGGTATATCCCTTTTGGTGATTGTGGTGATTGTCGATAGAATCTGGCCACTGCAGATCGTCAGGATATGAGTGCTTTTTGGGCCTATGTGCTCAGTCCCCAAGCAGAGTACAGATTTCAAGAGGTCTAAAGATCTTCCCAAGGAAAAAAAACTGCTCAGGTGACAACATGGACAAGAGAGTGAGTACTACTAAATCTTCTCAAAACTCCTGCAAGGTCTTTCCGTGGTCTGTGTGTTCACCCAGAAAAACACTTACCTGGACAGTCAGAAGCTGGCTTGCGTTTGAATATTGTCAGAGAACTTTTGTGGACAGTAAGGCTGAAACAGCTTGGTCAACTGCCACTGTGCAACTGCTGTAGATGGGAGTTATGCCAGCTGCAGCTGCATTACAAGATAGCTATTTAGGAAGTTTACAACTTTTCCAGGTCCCATCTGTGTGCCTCCTTCTAGGTCAAGCCATCTCCCCCTGCCCTCAGCACGCAGGCACAACATAGAATACGTGTATGACACGAAAACATTCCTTCAGGGTCTCACCTCTTGCCATCAGTGGTGATGCTGCTCACTGCTGCATCTCCTCTTCTCAAAGCCTCCGTTGTCACTTCCTTCTTTCCCAGACAGCACTTTCTGTGTGTTAATTAAACTATTTCAACAGCCCTGCAAGCTGCCCGTTTCTGCTCTGGGACCTGGTACCCAGCAAGGGATGCTCAGCCAACTACTAAGCTGCAACATCTTCTAAAAACATAAAACATCTTCTGTGATATCTTTGTAATCACACTCCTCACGCTTTTCAAAAGCTTTCCCCCAGTGCTGGCAGATGTCACTGAGCACACCAAATCTGATGTAAATGCCCCTCCGAGAGTCCCTTCGGGGGGTCTGGCTAGCTGTGACACATACAGCTGCGGGGGAACCCTTTCCCGATCTCCGAGGGGCAGGAGGGCAGCTCAGGCTGTCGCCTTCGCGGGTGAGGCAGGAATACGACTGCAGTGGAAGGAAGGAGTGGACTTCGAATGGAGGTATCAGTCCAGGTTTATTCAGGCAGGGATCCTGAGCCCAGCCTGACCTCGCTCCAAAGACCAAGCTCTGGGCCATCAAGTATCTTATAAAGGGAGAAGAGAACAAAGATAGGGAGCCAATAGGGAAACATGGGGGTATGGACATTGGGAAGATGGGCTTCTGGGGAGACCAATGGGGGTAGCCTGTGGGGGGAACCCCGGTTCCTGAACCAATCACTTGATGCCCTTAACAGAAGTTTCTAGGGGAAGGGATGGGCTGCTGAGTGACGGACAGGACACCAGGGAGGGGTTGAGGGAGGAGGCAGGATGGGCAGAACCACTGACATAGGGGAGAACTGGGATAAACCAAGGTACAGAACAATTATAAAAAGGCATATAAAATACAACACAAATCTGTGGCTCTGGGTGTGCTTTGGATTAGGAGGATGCAAACCATGACCAGCCCTGGACTCCACTCCAGCTGCACTGCAAACACAAAATCTCTCACAGGTATGCATCCACCTTTCAAAAAAACAACATGGTCTCTGAAAAAATACTTTTTTCACTGTGAAATACAGTGGAGCAGGTGTTTCTTCTTGGCCATTTTCCAGCTAAGCTGCCTTCCATGAATGGAAATATAATTGCTTACTTGTCTAAGTGACATTTTAATTGAGAGGTTTTACTAACCACCATAATGGATGTACCAAATAAATTCTGACCTAAAGTTTGGAAAGAACTACAGTAATGCCTGTTTTGAGTGGACAATGAATATGCAAGGGGAAAAAAGATGGAAGTAGATATGTATGTATAAGGCATGACATGGTCCTTCAGAAGGCAGCAGAGAAACAGATTCCTCCAGTATTTCTCTATATTTAAAAACCAAAAAACCCCAGCTACAACAGGATTTTTCTGAAAAGAAGTGACTTATCTCCCTGTACTGATACTGAAAGAACTGGCATCAGTTAAATTAGACATTGTATGTATGTGGTATAGATACTTCAGTTGTGATAGTGTATGCTGAGGCTGAGAAGGTTTTCCTAAAAAGTTGGCCAGGAAACAAAGTACACTTAAGGAATACAGATAGTGTTTTACTAGGAAAATGCCTAAAATAGTGTGAGTCTTTAGTGTAGCATCCTTAAATGAAATGTTTGTTCAACTGTAAATGAAACATTTGTGTGAAGATTTTTCATAAAAGATGCTGACTGTTATCAGTTGAAGACTGAAGTCAGCTGAGGTTCAGAACCTAACTTACACAGTATTTTGAAGTGTTCAGTGCAAGAAATCTTGGAGTTTGTTCTTCATGTGCATGAAATTTCAAGATTAAGGCCAGGTCTTCAGCTCAAGCAGTTGGAAAATTAAAAAGTGCACAAATAGCAGATATCCTTTTCTGGTTGGTTTTTTAGCCAGCTGTAACTCACCTCCCCTTCCAGTCTCCTCCTGCCCCTCCTGCATAAGCCAGTCAGTGTGGCACTACCCCTGCCAGCAGTATCCCAGCTTTCAGCAATTTTAACCACTGCCATCCATCCCCTGTTCAGCACTGGTTTTTCCACATGCTGTGGTATAACTGCTCCCCTGATAAGCACCCACCAGGAGTCATCCAGAGTTGTTGAATTGTGCTGGTTAGTTCCTGGGCTTTTCTCTACTCATCAAAATGAGCTCAGCAAACACCTGGCCTCAGTATCCATCAGCCCTTTTGCTCACAGAAAGCAGCACCATGTTCTGAGGGTCAGCCACGGCACACAATTACCTCTACGATTTGCTCAAACCTAATTTCTGAGTTGTATCAGTCCTTGGCCTGTGGTGGTTTACTGGGAGGATATTCAAGAACTCTCTTTGATGGCTTATTTCCCTCCAGTTTATGTCTATTTGCTGTATGTATGTGCACATATATAGTCATTTAGCTTAAATTGTTCTCATATGTTCCTATGAGCTCATAGTGTATTTATAGGAAGTAACTATATTGCTTTTCAGGCTTTATTTTAGTAGCCTTAATGCAGTGTCTTCCAGTCTGTGCCATAAGACAGATATTTCTGGTTTTATGATGTTCTTTTTTTTTTGTTTTGATTTGAAATTATCCTGCTCTAACAGGAAATTTCTGCTAACATACTGCAAAGTACATTAGTCCAGCTAATACAATCACACTAATACTTACTTCTGTCCCAAATATCTTGGTTAAAATAGAATGGGCTGCACTCAGATTCTTCCACAGCTGTAATAGAGTGGTTTAGTTATCCTGTGATCAATTAATATCCAAAGATTTTTCTCCTCTTCTGCCTTTAGTTTGCTGAGTTCCAAGCTCAAGACAGAAATTCATGCTCTTAGTTCCAGAGCACTTATTTTTGCCAAATTTTATCCTGATTCTATTTGTAAGTTGTAAATTCTTATTTATCCTCCTTATGTTAATTATGTCTTCTTGTTTTAGGGTACCATCATATTTAGTTAATATCCTCTGGCTCTTTGTGACAAAATCATTAATGAAAATGTTAAATTATGTTAGTTCAAGAACAGCTTTGTAAGAACTCAGTAAGTTATCTTGTTGATAAAACCAATAGAAGCACCTGATGTTCCACCTTAGCAACACTGAAGTATTTCTGTAAGGAGAGACTTGGATTATGTAATGCTTGTTGATTACTTTAGAGGTAAGACTTTTCCCCTAAAATCATTAATAAGTATTTTCTTACAATAACAAATTATAAAAGCGCAATGTGGGGGGTTTGAGCAATTTGACTGTGTTGGAATCATAAAGTAAGATTGACATCAGTCTTTAACAAAAACATTATTTGTAGTGGAAATCTGCCATCCTTGTAAGTTAGTTTAGATCCTGCGTTTTTCCAGGTCTGTTTAGTGCATGCAAGGGGTTTGTCACAATCATTAAAAATTCACTCTTTTGATAATTTCATTGGGTTTGAATTTCAGGATTTAGGTCAGTTAAAATTTCTAACTTAGCTTAAAATATAAGGAGGAGGAATTAATGAGAATTTCATCTGTTTTCTGGACAATGAAAGTGTGTTCTTCCTCCCCTTTCATTCAAAAATGCACAAGTAAAAGGTACCGGTTTTAACATGTCTTTCTTCACACAGTTTTAAGTTAGTAGTCACCTAACTTATTAGGTGTCACATAAATAGATTTTGCAAAAACTGAACTGCATCATCTTACGAGAGAGGGGGAGCAGATGATGCACATCAGCAATGTATATTTTGCCTTTATAGACAATTAATAAATCACAAGAAAATTAGGGGTTCTTTCATTTATATCAGAAAATCATCAATGTACTTTAAAGTATTAAAGACATATGTCAGTCTAGCTAAGTAAGTTGATAAAGACCTAGCTCAAAACTGAATTATTATGCCTACCTTTGAAGAAAACAGTAATATGTGAGCTACATATTTTGGCTATTTCCAAAGGATGAGCTCTTTTTAGCAATCTTTTTTGTTCCAGTTCACTATTGTCTTGGTTTGAAAGACAGGTACCTGCCAGCAAAAGCTGGAATCTCCCTTTGAATAGAGAATGTAAACCCCCTCCCTCAGATTATTATAATTTTGCAATTGGAGGCTCTCAGGCAAAGATTTGGGAGTGGGAATAACAGTTCTTTACTAGGAATATTAGACAAAGCAAAGACAAATACAAATGTAATAGCACTAAGAGACAAGCAAAAACAAAGAAACAACAAAACCTCAGAAAATGCCCTGACAGAGTCAGGGATGTGACCTGACACCCTGGGTATCAGGGTGGTGAAAGCAGTCCAGATGAAATCCTCCTTGAGCAGTGAATACAGTTCTATGAAGTGAAACAGTCCTGTAGGAAAGTCCGATGGTGATGAAAATGTGTTCAGTCTTCCTCTGGAGAGAAATCCAGTGGAGAGAGAAGACCAGCAGGGTCCCCTGGTACTCCAGTCCTTTCGGAGCGGTGTCCTCGGACCAAACTGCCGTTCACTGCTGTTCCCCCCGGAGAAACCTGCTGCCTCCTTTGTTTAAGTCAAGTATCCATAAAGTACCCAGCAATTAGTTACCTAGCAAACCATCAGGAAAAAATTCCACAAACACAAAAGAAACAGATCCAACCCCCAACAACTATATAAATCTTGGCTATTTTTTTGTTTTCTAGGAAGTTACTATAACATTTGCATGAACTGTGTCATGTAAATTCAAAGATCTTGTCATGTGAAAGGGAGATTTTCTCAAACCCTTTGTGTTTGATTAGTCTGTCAGTGCCTTGGGTCAGGTGAGACCCGTGTGCACAACCAAGTCTATTAGAGTCCATTTGTGGGGGCCCTTCACTATAAAGTCTGGTGGGTTGGAGGGCAGTTCAGGGTCACCTGGAGATAGAAAGACCTCCTCCCAAGTCTCCATGCCTTTAATTGGTTTGTGGTGCCTTAGGGAAGATTCAGGGTAAGAGACAGCCCCTCCCAGGTCTCAGCAGTCAAGTATGTTATCTACTACTGGTAGCCCCCTTGAAGGACTCACACATAACAATTTATGGAACACTCCTTATTAATATAACAGAAAATTGTTAAGGTTCAGGTTTGAAGCTTGAAGGTGATAGTATCTGGCTGAAAAAAAATTATTCAAAGCAACTACTAAATTTACAAATACTAACAAGCTCTAATCACTAAAAAACCTAGCCTGAGCTAAGTGACCTGCACACAGACTGCAGTTCTTACCCCACAGACGTCCCTGTGGTGAAGAAGATATGCTCTGCCTGTCGACTGATGCCAGAAGCATCAACTGAGTCTTCCCTATCTTCTCCACATTTTAAACTTACTTTTATACTAATTTTTGTGTTTTGGTGGAGCTTGAGTGACCAGTCATATATCATGTTCCATGCGGGGTGGTTGTACTTTGGAGGTGGGTAACATCTGTATTGCATCTGAGGTAACCTTTGGGAATGGGGATGGGTGTCTGGCATCTCACTATGGCTGCTAGTTCAACAGCAAGAAATCTTTTTCCTCCCTTATTTGACAGGTGCTATGTGGCTTATCAGGTACCAGATATCACCTAGTATCACCTTTTGCAAGAATTTCACCAGAGCCTGACCTTGGTGTTTCCACTTCACCTTCCATTTAGGCCCCCTCAGCATGTACTGTGTTTGGGAAGTTGGGCCTGCTGACCACATTCCATCCTGGGAGTAGCAGCAGCAATTTCTCCCTGGAATTTTAAATATTGTTATAACTATGTCTGTAACTTTCCACCCTGCTCCATCCTCCATTTCATCCCCCCCCTAGCAATGCTGACTGCAATTTTTGTAACTTTTTTTCTTTAATTTTACCCCTGGTCTGTACATTGCTTTGATGGCAACTAACAAATGTTACTGCAACATATTTGGGATTGTCAAATAGTCATTACTGGCACAAAAAGATATCTTTGTAATCCACAACATCTTTGTATTACATTTTCTCTGACTTGTTAGATATTATGAGAAATTTTTTTATTGTGAGGATGGTGACCCACTGGAACAAGTTGCCCAGAGAAGCTGTGGCTGCTACATCCCTGGAAGAGTTCAAAGCCAGGTTGGATGGGGCTCTGGTCTAGTGGAAGGTGTTGTGCCCATGGCAGGGCAGTTGGAACTAGATGGTCTTTATGGTCCCTTCCAAACCAAATCATTCTGTGGTTCTAAGATTTGTAGTGTTCCAAAATGTTATTAGAACAGCATTAATCAAAGAATTAAACACAGTGTAGCAGTCTTATTGTAGAGATGTAAAAATACTTGATAGTTGAGTGAATTGATTTGGCTGCTGTACTCATTAGTTTAAGGTGACACTTTAATTTTTACTTATTTTAAGATAAAGGACTCTTTTATTTTAACCTCCACTGGTTGCATGAAGTAACAAAGGAAAAATGGCCCAATCAGAAATTGGAAATATCAGAAATTCATAAGCAGAATGTTCCAGGTATTTTATGTAATATCACAGTAGACTTAAACAAGGGATAAGAATGTTCCATTAATTCTGGGAACTGAGTAAAAACCAGTTTACCTTTTAAAGGGTGATCTATTAGTAAACTTAGACAGTTTCTTACTATGGTTGAGGATTTAATAAAATACTATTTCCTGTGAAATTCTTCATAAGTTATTTTGAGACAGCTTTATCCTGCAAAAGCAGGCATGCAGTCAGATAATGGAAAGGATTACACACATCAGCCACCACAGCAGCCAAGGACTAGCCTCAGGGATCTGAAATTCCCTTCTGAAGGTCCCTGAGAAGCCAGGTTTCAAGCCTCCAGGAAATTATATTTTCCTCAAAGTCTACCTTGAGTTAAATCAAACTAAATTCAACTCTTTTTTTTAGCAAAGTGGCTTTTCCAGATGCTCAGTGGAACAGTCATTCTTAAACCTGTTGCTAATGTGTAATGTTTGTAGTGTCTGGACCTCACTTGGGAATAATTGCCATAGCATTGGGAAGCTGCTCTTCTTGGGAGCCACAAATCCCTGTCTTTGGTTCAGTGAAAACATGATGAAAATGAGGCACTCCAATGAAATATTTCAGGTCAAATTTTTTTTCAATATTTTTGTCTGATTCTGTTCCTGTGTTACATTTATGTTTGAATTCTGAGTCTAGTATAGCACAATGTTATTCTTTACTTGAATTCCAATTACATCATAGAATGGCTTGGGTTGGAAAGAACACTTATATGTTGTAGTGTATGAAAACGAGACTTATAAGCTGAGAGCAAAATGAATCAGTTTATTGCAGAGTTAAGACAGCACTTACACACTTAGTGTGAGAATCTTTGTTCAGTCCTTCTCACACAACCTGGCTGCAGGCCTGTAATAAATCCATTGGCCTAACATTTTGTTCGTTTCCTCAAGGTTTGCAAGCTTCGAAGAAACAGGATGCCTTTCCTGTTCTCAGATAGTGTGTAATCTACTTTCTCTCGTGCTTCCCAGGAATTTTCTGCAGT
The DNA here is from genome assembly GCA_013400575.1 of Peucedramus taeniatus. NCBI lineage: Eukaryota > Metazoa > Chordata > Aves > Passeriformes > Fringillidae > Peucedramus > Peucedramus taeniatus. Next base: position 46,381 of record WBNO01007762.1, read on the forward strand.
GCCAGGCTTTGCTGTTTCCTTTCATCTCCCCCTTTTCTTTTTAAAGGAGTCATAGTTAAGTCTAAGGTAACCGTGAGTTGTTTTTGCGTGCTTTTAACAGCTCTGATTATGTTAAAAAGGACAAGACAGAAGATTAAAAAGAATATCATTGCTAGACAACTCAGTCCAATGAAAACCCAAACTTGTAAATTTATCCCAGAAAACCAATTTTTTGGATTTAGCCAAGAGAGATAATTTTTCAGATCTGTCAACACCTTTTGTTCCTGCAGAGTTTGTAAAGTTCTGAGTTGATCTTTTAATTGAGTGTGAAGTGACTGTATATTCTGTTGTAAGGCTTTATCAAAGGCCCCTTGGAGGGGATTTTTAACTGTCGCCCAATTCTGTTCCATGTCATTCCATGGAAGGCGAATGACACATAAGGAATTATGGATATGTTCCCAATCACAGTGCAGGGATAGATGAGTTTTTTGAGCCTCAACTTTCTTGCCTACCCATATAAGAGCACTTTCCAAGGCATCTAATGTGGCCATTATTTTTTTATCAATGTTTTATTGTGTTTGTAACTGTTTTGTGATATTAAAGTTTTCCCGTGGTATGATCAGTTTCAATGGAATGAGTTAAGGCAGTGACAGCCCCAGAGGCTGTGGTTAATATTATTACAGCAGTAACAATAGCAAAGATTAACCAATCCAGAAATGTGCAAACTTGTTTCTTACTCGTTTGGATTTCCTCTTGGACTAGTTGAGCCAATTACAAGAGACCATCCTGTCCTTCCCAAGACTGAGTCAGATTTACAGATACCCAAATTTCAAATCATCTTTTAAATGGAAGAAGGACAGAATAGTTACATATATCTCCATTGGTTATACATGAGTTGAAAACAAAAGACTCAGCGGACAAAAAAACCAAACCATTTCTATAATCTATCGAGAAATCATTAACTAAAGCAAAAACATATGGGTGTGCAGTACAAGTCATTAGTAATTGTTCCTCTTGCAGTGTTGAAGTAGCAATTGTAGCATTCTTATCTAATTTTACTTGGTATATCCTATTGCCAAAAGCAGGTAACAACATTTTCCACAACTGTTTGTGCACACGGGACTGATTATTATGTCAAAATTATTGAATTAATGATCTGGCCATCCCACCATCACGCCAAACAATACTGCGGTTTGCCTTTTGGGACAGAGGAATGGTTATATTGGTTCCACTTTCTTTCAAGATGCCATGTGGTCCCCAATCAGTTACCCTCCCATACTGTAAGAGCTGTTGTTGTGGCTTCTGTCCTATTCATGATGCCCATTCCAAATGCCTTATATTGGAGATGGGTGTAAAATGGCATTTCGGGAAATGAGGTGGAGTGGCATCCACAGGTTTGTTGGAGGCAGACAGAATGGCTGGCAATGTAGTAGCAGTCAATTTTCTTGCATTGTCTCAGTGTGCATATATTAAATGCAATTGCACAGAAAAGTTAACACAAGATAAAGAGGCATTTGTTTGATTCCATGTTAAGCAGATAGGCGGTAAATCAGTAACAAACGTAGTGTTAATACTCTATGTATCTACAATATCCTGACCCAGGGGAAGAAGTCAAATTCCTCCTGCCCATTCTGTTTCATTGGTGCTGAGAGGAGGCTCAGGTCAGAGGCTGAAACAGCAGAGCTTGAATGATGTGGGCCGAGCAGATTCTCCCTTCTGCCATTTGATGGCAGCACAGCAGTAGAAAGACAAAGACGTTCATTGTTTTCATCCTTGACTGGGTCTGATGTATCTCGCTGGAAGCCAGTACAGTCCTGTAGGTCAAGAAACACACTCATAGCCTCTTCCCCAAGCTCACAGTGGAACTGGACCTTTCCACTGATCACTGTGACGTCCTGGTGTGTAACTTCTGTCTGAACTCCTTCTCCATCAGCAGTCTGACCCAGAAGCCTTTTATGGGCAGTTAAGTCATCTCTACTGGAGAGATGCAAAACATTTAAAACATAGGTTGCTATGTCAAGTCACTCTTGAGGGAGCATGCCTATGGAATTCTCTCTCTTTGTTTTTGTAGCACATTTCTTCATGTGAACGGTGTCCTTTGGACTATTGCTTGCCCTGTTGGGGAATGGACAATATCTGTGACATGTTTGATACTCCAAGCGAGGAAGAATTCTTGTGTTTTATGAGATATATATATATATGGGTCCATTGTCTGTTTTTATCTGTTGAGGGACACCCATCATGCTGAAGGCATGGAGCCAATGTGGGGTGGTATCTCTTGATTTCTCACCCTTGTGTGTTGTTGCTACTATGAATCCTGAAAAGGTATCAATAGAAACATGGACATATTTAAAAGTTCCAAAGCTTGATATGTGTGTTACATCTGTTGGCCAAATGTCATTAGGTTTTGGCCCTTGTGGGTTTGTACCTAATATTTGTGGCAAAGAAAGAGTCTGCTGACATTGTGAGCAACTATTCAGTACATCCCATGCTTGTGGCAAAGTTAAATTGAATTGTTTTGCCAGTGCTTGGGCATTTTGATGGTAAAAATCATGAGAAAGTTTTGCCTGCCCTAACTTTTGTGGTATAGTGACTGTCATTTACATAAAAGTAACACTCTAAAAAAGATCTGTTGCTTTCTGCAAATGCTGAAGACTGTTTAGACATATAATTAATGTGGTCTTGCACTTAGAGATATTTGGCCTTTCTGCTTGGGATGGTTTTGGCTAAGGTTGTGTTCTTGCTGCCTTTTGCTTTTAAGAAACAAATGGGTTGTTACTTATTGCTGAGTGAAATGGCAAGCACTATTAATATTGTAGTGCTGACAAAGAAAGTCTTTTCCCAGTTTTCTGGTTTTTTTTCTCTTTCTATGGAAATTCCTGTTTTCTTTCCATAAACAGATACAAACAGACTAAACATTTCCTGCAAAATATGGCAATGAGCACAAAGTAGCACTAGCAGGGTTATCTTGCTGATAAAAAGACATACTTTATTGTATGTCTGCACTGTCTAAGCACAAAATTTCACTGAGATGAGAAATTTTGTGTCAGGGTGTTTGTCTGGAACCAATTTTGAGTTGTGCAGCATGAAGATGGAAGGTGCAAAGGTGAAAGTAGGTGTAAACTGCTGAAGTAGAAGGTTTTTTTTACTCCTATCTTCCCAGCTACACCATATAATGCCTTTTTTTTTTTTGCCCTGAGACTCGCAGCTACAAACCTCTTCTGTGGATATGAGTTGCTGTGATGCTGATCTGCACTGCCCTGCCCAGAGAGCCAAAGCCCTGTAGGAGATGGGGATGCTCTTTGGTGACCTGAATAAGATCAAGGAATCTGCACACACCAAAATTGCTAGAATTTGTTAAGCCTGAGAAAAAAATAAGAGTTTGGGGATTTATAAATTGGAAAGCTCTCTGAGCCTTCTGATATTCAGCAAACTCACACTATCCTCAGCATTTCAAACACTGCATACCAAATCTTGGGGCAAAACTGAGTTTATGTCCCTGAAACAGCTAACCTTAGAAGCAAAAATGCTCTGCAATCCCTGACAAGTGAAAGCTGCCACCACTAAGAGACAGGCTGGGAAAACTGAACATGAGCATTCCTCAGTGCTATGAGAAGAATGATATGACCTCATCCTGATACATTTGTTCATTTGATTTGTGCTGAATGTTTACTGAAGCTCTGTCCTTTGTAGTTGATGATTTAAACACAGGATTATGTTGCCTAGAGGTCTTTTTTTTTTTCCCTGATATGACAAGTATGGCAAGTAGTCCAGTCTTTACTCTTTCAGTTTATCCCTGCTTCCTATCTCAGCAGCACTGGCACAGTGAAACTGCCAGCATGTACTAGAGCTGGTCAAATATAGGTATGACAATAACTGCAAGAAAAAAAGGAAAGGAAATACTAGCATTACCATAACCTTGTATGTCTACAGGGAATTTTATTATGCAGCTAGAGAGCTACAGCTTTATTTCCTGGTGTCATGACCTGCTTGATAGGGGGCATGGTGTTCTTTATAAATTCTTGTCAGGTTGAACAAATACACCAGTCCATGTGTCAGGGAATCTTCTGCATTACTGTAGAATTGTTTTAACTCTGGCAACTAGCCCACTACTTGGTCTCAAAAGCCTTGGCTCACAAGCCCTTAATTTTTACAACATGCTTCAAGAAGATTCCAGCTCCTGCAAACAAACTTCTGTATAGAATATTGGGTATAATATGATAGCCACATTTTTCCAAGACAAAGCAAGACAGGAGAGAAATAAATGCAGAAGAGAGAGAAAGAGAAGAAAGAAGATCACTAGGTCTTAGATCCTGTGTTGGTCCTGCTGCATGGGTGGTCCAGATCTGGGGTAATGAGACAAAGAGAAAGGGAGGAAAAACAGAGGGGGACTGATCTACTTCCTTTTGTAGTTAACCTGGTGCATGCTTCTCATGCAAACTGGATTTTTCATGCTATTTGGTCCACACCAGCCATTTCAAGCCCTTCAGGAACCGAGCTGGCATGGGAAGAGTTGATGCAGGTGCAATAAACATAAGTCTCAAGGCAGAAGAAAAATTGGGTCAGCACAGTGCTGCCCCTACTCTGGGGGGGACCTCTTATCCAATCACAACTTTCCAGTCGCAACTGTCAGTCAAAATGTTTGAGAAAAAATGTTCTTACATGCTTATGCCTGATCCTCCACATCTGTTCACGAGCCTGAAGCTGTGGTACATTAATTCAGAACTTTGATTGGATGTAAGAAATGTAAGAAAGAATCATTTGAGGAAATACAATAGTTTAAACTAAAGTTTAAACAAGATAGAGTAAGTAGTAGTTTCCTGAAAAAAAAAAAAAACCAACAATCAAAGCAAGCAAAGAAAACAAAATAATCAAACCTAAATGTACTGGAAAAAATCCAAGAAAGTCCCTTCTGCACATCGTGTCACTGATGCTATGTGGAGTAAGTGAGTCGTGCTGATCACACAGCAAGTTTGAATTGGAAACCCCAATTGCCCAGGGATATTGGAATTAATCACAAACTGGCCTGAAGGTGAAAATTTTGGACTGTTGTTATCAGAGGAAGAAGAAAAGGTGATGTGCTGGGGAGGCCCCACCACCAGATCAGCTACTAGAAAACAAATAGTGATGTGCTCTCTTCACTGTTGGTTCCTGACATAGTGTAGGAATACATAAGAAATAGAAAACTTCTATATGGAGACCTACACGGTGAGTGACAGAAGCTTTTGAGGGATGAGGTGGATCAAGTCAGGTTGCTAATCTGAAAACTGTACAGCTGGTTTTGAATATTGCTGAACAAAAGAAATTGCCAGCGCTTTACCTCGGCGCTGACCCATGGATGATAGAAAATGCTCTATGGTGTTGTCTCCCGCAGGAAAGAGTCGTCCACAAACTTCTCCAACATGAGTCCATGCCACAGGCAACAGTTCTCCACAAACTGCTGCAATGTGGGTCACTATTCCATGCAGGGAGGCTGGGCTAAATGACCTTTAAAAGTCCCCTTCAACCTAAACTACGGTGTGATAGCACATGTTGCAGCCATTTAACCCACTCTTAATTTTAATTTCAAACAGTTGTCACAGCATTGCTTTGGTTTTGCTGAACCTTATTAGGGCTCTGAATAGGGAATTGTTTAAATGCCTCTGAAGCTGCTTACTGTGAAAGAGAAGCATGTATTCTGTTACTAGAGGGGATCTGCTTTTCTGTGTGCTTCTGTGGGTTTGGGAGATCCTTTTGACACTCAGGCATCATCTATCTAATCTTGTGGGAAACCCTTCCAAATTTGTCAAGGTACTAAGGCAAGGTACTGAGGCACTGTTGCCTCAGACTTTCCAGCACCCGGAAAAGACACTGCCTAGGGAAAGCTTGCACAGCTGGCACAATCTCTGGGAGCATAAACCACAGTGGGATTAAAGAACCTGAGTAAATTGATATATGAGACCAAACATGACATTTAGAGGCTGTGAGTGACACCCAGTGGGACTTTCTCATCCAAGGCAACCAAGCTGGAGGAGCTGTAATATTTCCTAAGCCTAAGCTAGCCCCCAAACTTTAAAGCCAACCATAGGTCTTTGCTTCTTGACCATAAATGTAGAAGTAGGCAGATCACATTCCTGCAGCTTTGAGAAGCACCCCATACACTGTGGTTCATAGTCAGGGCAAACAACCATGCTGGGGCTCCAGGTTGAGCTGCAGAGGCAAATTTCACCAGCATCCATTGAAGGATCTGCAGAGCCACAAGGAAATAACCTTGAATGCCAATTCCTAAGCCATGCCATTCCAAATAAAAGTCATAAATTGTAGTAGGAGGTATAAATTCTATATTGACATTCTGCACCAGCCTCAAGCATGGGAGAATAACACACTGTTCAGGCTGCTGAATGAGCACTCTGTATGCACTGAGTCATTAAAACCCTTTGGAATAGTCAACCATGGCTGCACAAAAATAAATATACAGCTGACTGTAATTCCTTCACCTGCTTTTTCAAGTAGAATTTTATAAAAATGTTTGTTAAAGGGAATGTTGTTTTTCGTGGGGTTTTCGTGGGTTTTTTTTTTTAACACAGAGATTTTGGTATATTTGAATTGAAACCATATGTCTGGGTTTATGCTGCTCACATACAATGTCTGACTAGTTTTAATTTTAATACACTGTGAAAAACAACTAAATAAAAATCTGAGTGAATGTGTTAGGATACAAAAACATTTTCGAACT
>WBNO01007763.1:2448-12948 GCA_013400575.1 Peucedramus taeniatus
AAAAAAAAGGTACTAAATGAAATTATTTCAGGAACAGATATTTTTCATTTAGTCCCCACAATGGATAACATTGACCAAAAGGTAGACAGATTTTGAGAAGTGTGCTTTCAAATGATCTCCAACATAAAAGATTCTTCAGCATAAAACATCCTGAAAGAGGAACACATTTTCAGTGTTAGTATTTAAGAATTTTTCCAAAAAATCAGGAGCACACATCCCAGGTTTTGGAAATACCACTTTATTTTCCAGTGAATATCCAACTCGTAACACTTGCATCATGAGCCTTCAAATTGATGAAATACTAAAACCTACAGCTCCAGTGCACAGTTAATTAGATATCTAAATCTTAATAAAAATTATCAGTGCAAAAATAAAAATCAATTCAGTATGCAGTTAAATGCATTTTGTTACAAAGATATTTGGGCTTTGAGCACATATACATCAAATAATCTGGTAAGAGAAGCCACTTCCAGTCTGTGCTCCAAACAAACTATTCCACACCCAATTCTAAAGACAGGCAAGAACTAATTTTTTTTCTTTTTAGATGAAAAGTCTGAGTTTAGTTACAACATTAATCATGGGTACACAAGCTAAAAAATATTACAGAAGTCACTCTCTATTCAGATAGGAGTTGTTCAAAAAGAGGCTTTCATATTTTTCATGTGTGGGATCCTTTTGAGACATCTATGTTTTTTCCATTCAGAACAGAGAATTAGCAACATTCCAGCGTGCCCCAGTGTTGGCAAATCCTCTTTCAGTCCAGATACACAATGATGATTGATGAAACTGTTGGGCCCACAGTAGCAGGCAGAGCAGCTTGGCAGGAATTCAGTGTTATTGAAAGAAATCTCAAATACTTATTCCATCTCCTCCACTAACTTTAATCACACTATCAACATGCTGCCAGGAATGGAGCCTTGAAACCAAGCCATAAATCTACACAAGCAACCCTTGTTGGTGTATTACTGCTGCAATACAGGTAAAGCGTAAATTCTGTTTATTTTTACCTGCTTCCATTCTACATTGGACACCAGCTAAATTATGGAAAGATATTTCCTGCACTAACGGTTAGCTTGCAGCAAATTTCATTAAGGTACTACGTCTCATTTTCCTTGGTTAATGAACTGATTGAGTTAACTTCTTCAGTTACACTGCTGGTAACTGCAAGTTTGGGATAAAGGAAAGCAGTGCAGGACTGTATTTAGCATATGCTGTAAAAGTTGGTAAGAAAGCAGATCAGTACTACAGGCATTTAACCACTAATCTGCTCATTTGTTATGCTGATAAAAAACCAAAAATCTTACCCCAATTGCTTCATAAAGTTCTGACAAGCTTATCCTAAGTAAACCAACAGCATGCCAAATACTTAAGGTAAAACTGTACTAGTTACAAAGCTAATACAAAGACTGATATGCTTCTTGTGATCATTTTTTTAGCTTGTTTTGGCTTTGCTTAGAACAGTAAAAGACATGCCTGAGACATTTACAGGGAGAAAAAAAAAGGAATTGTTGACCAAGCTTACCTTACAATTTTTATGTAAAAAAACCCATTCAAATTGCAACTCTTCTTCATAATACTGAACATACAACCCAAAAGTTTGAATTACAATTGGATTTAAAACTCTATTGAGATCTTTCACTGGTTAATCTTCAAAGTAAATTACTCCATCAGACAATTTTATTTTCTTGAAATCTACAAGCAGAATATAGAGTTTTCCCAGTGAATTCTCAGCTAACTATGGCTGGAATCTATTAACCTACTTTTTGAAAAAGGGCTGTGGCTACACACCAGGACAGGTGATATTACATTAGTCTCTGTTGTCCCAAATGATATGATACTCTGCTGATGGGAGAGAGCTCCAGTTTGCAACTCCCTGAGCTGACATAGTCATACAATTTTCAGTTCCACCTTCCAACAAACAAAGAAATACTGGCATTCCACCTGCCCTGAACCAAAAAAGCATGGATAGGCACTTATGTTGAAAGTATGCAAAACTTTTCTTCCCATACCAAGCCTGTAGAGAAAATTTTCCTTTTTTCTATCAGCTTCAGCTTTCCAAAAGAACCTCAATTTAAGTCAGAATCAACTGAGCATGGCACAAATCCAGCATTATTAAAAAAGGTCTTAAAAAGAAGCGTATTTGGCCAGTTCCTTCTCCATCTCAGAATACTGCTCTTTGAGGCGCTCCATAGCTTTTCTGTGCTCTTCATCCACCTCTGCACGTTTGTTCTGCTGTTCCTTCATGAATTCCTCCCAGTGAGCAATGCACTTCTCTTCACGAGCCATCACCTTTTCTGCCTGAAGCTGACAGGAGGAAAATACAAAGCTTCTAAAAATCATTTCCATAGTAAAACAGGGGGGATAATGAGAGCTACATAATGTTAAAATATCTGGAAACTAGCAAGAAAACATATAGAAAGGGGAAACTAAAACAAAAATATTTATTTTTGTATAGCCAATCCAAAACAAGTGGTAAAATGTCTGCAATGCTATTAATATGACTATATTAGCAATGATGCTATTTCTATAAAATACAACAACAGAGATATTAAATGTTTTGAAACTGGCAGCTAGTGTTTCTGCTTTAGCCAGCTAGCTCTCACTGTGATTAATGTCTTTCTTTATAAATAAGTTATTTTTCCCCTCATATTTTCCTACTGCTTGGCTTCTGCTAAGTCTAATTTGGTTCACTATCTTATCTTGGAAAAAAAAAAAGTGTAGATATCTAGAAAAAGAGATCATACACACCGCCAATGCATGTGACAAAACACAATGTAATTCTGTGGACTGCTTGTGAGCTGTAGTGACAGTCTGGCCCCCTTATATTACAAGTGCAGAAGTCAAAATAAATCTAGGCAGTTGTTCTTTCATTTGCTCCATCTCCCAGCAAAACAGAAGATTAATCCTTCTTTTTTTAGCCCCTCTCCTTATCAGTGTATCAGCAATGACTGTTTCTTATGTGTGGCATTTTTGTCAACTAAAGGCACTAGGAACCCATTTATGTATTCTTACACACTCTCTCTGCTGTTCTTTAAGATCACACAGCATGGGCTAAATACACAACTTATTCAGCACAGCTTTTGATACACTTCAACAACATTATGCCAAGATCCATTTTGTTTGCACCTGCTACAGTAACATCTCCTGACAAGATACACCAGTGCACACTAACAGTTAGACTAGTACACTACTTTGTATTCAACAGGTTTTGAAACCTTGTTGTTTCAAACACTTTTTGACACAATTACACATCACCTACCCAAACTTAACATGACGTTCTGCCAAAATCTTATTTTTTCAGAACACATAATTTCAAAAAAGTAAGGAAAAGGTATTCCCCCTCAATTGGCTGCACTACAATGACAACTTTTACCTATTTTTAAAAAAAGTTACCTACACGTTACTACATTTGGAAAGTTTCAAGCCAGAAAGTTGTACTATGCAACCTTTAAGAAATGCTACAAATCCTGGATACCTACAACTACTCTTCCATTACATATTAAAAGAAAAAAAAAAAAGAGTGGAAACATACAGCTAATATTTTTTAAAAAGAACAGACACCATTCTTACCAAGTGACTGTTCATTTTCTAAGTTATAAATTTCTTATTAAAGTTTTACTTCAAACAAACAGTAGCAGAACTGTAAGAATTTCCTACCTCTCTAAGAGTATCTACTCTAGTGTCAGACACAAGCAAACTCTGTCAGTGCTCAGACGTGTGCTGTTTGCCCAGTACCAGTATTCAATTGCAACTGGACTGCCCATCTTCATCAGTTGCGAAAAAGGAAAGAAAAACATGACTATCAAATTATATCCATGAATGCACAGCCTGTTTTGCTTGATGGCCATGGAAATGTCTTTGGTTTTTCTTGAACTAAATTATAATCAACAGCATTTTGCAAGTAAAGAGATAACACAGGAATACAATAAAAAAGTAGGACTGGGAATATACGAAACTAATTTAATGTATAATTTTCCAGGTTTTAGATTCAGAGCACATGTATTTCAAATAAGCAAAGTGTAGCCAAATGAAAAGGTTCCAATGATTCGCATGTTCCTATAATATACCTCTTCATTAAATAACCCATCCACAAGTGAAAAAAAACACTTCCTTTTCAACAAGCAATATATATAATATGGTCAATGTTCTCAGCTACCTAGGAAAGATTTACATTTCCATTCTGGTAGCTTAGTAGATGTTTTTTGTTCCACAGAAAATAAGCTTTTTTAATATTTAAGCTTTCCCTGTATGTGACAAATGTTATAGTCTGAGCTAGGAGGGAAAATAAAGCAAAGGAAATAAAAAAAAATTTCCATATATCAGGAGATTGTAGAAAGAGTTAGCTAGATCCATTAACTTTGCAGCGTGCATTTTATAAGTGCAGAAATCACCCCAAAAGAAGTTTTACGGCCAGTATATAAGGTATAGAAAAATATGTTTTTAAGTTTTGCAATACTGAAGGCACATAAACTTGCTGTGAAGCACAAGACTCTTAGATCACAAAATAAAAATCTATTCATCCATCCTTTACCTTTCTCGCTTCACACTCCCTCTCTTGGAGTCTATGGATCATAGCATTGGCAGCTTGCACTGAAACAACAAATTGCAGTAGATCAGTCTGCTGTTGGAAATCAAAGAAACTTGCCTGAAAGGGATTTAGAAGATGCAAGGCTGTTGCAAGCTGAAGATTATATTCCACTGTGTCACTTACCTCTGCCCAAGAGTCACCTCTACAGAAAATGCTTTAACACTTACAATTTTTACACTTATGTTGGGGGTTGGATCTGTTTCTTTTGTGTTTGTGGAATTTTTTCCTGGTGGTTTTGCTAGGTAACTAATTGCTGGGTACTTATGGGTGCTTGACTGAAACAAAAGGGGGCAGCAGGTTGCTCCTGGGGAACTGCAGGGAACAGGATCGTACGGCTCCGAAAGGACGTGGGAGTACCAGAAGACCCTGCTTGTTTTTCCTGCCACTGGATTTTTCTCCAGAGGAAGAATGGACTCATCTCGTCACCACTGGACTTTCCTACAGGACTATCTCACTTCATAGAACTGCATTTACTGCTCAAGGAGGATTTCATCTGGACTGCTTTAACACCCTGATACCCAGGGTGTCAGGTCACATCCCTGACTCTGTCAGGGCATTTTCTGAGGTTTTGTTGTTTCTTTGTTTTTGCTTGTCTTTTAGTGATATTACATTTGTATTTTTCTTTGCTTTGTCTAATATTCCTAGTAAAGGACTGTTATTCCCACTCCCAAATCTTTGCCTGAGAGCCTCCAATTGCAAAATTATAATAATCTGAGGGAGGGGGTTTTACATTCTCTATTCAAAAGGAGATTCCAGCTTTTGCTGGCAGGTACCTGTCTTTCAAACCAAGACAACTTATAAAAGTAAGAAGGCTCATTGCAGAGTTCAACCTTCATATTTTCTAGAAGCCAAAAGCAGGAAGGCAGTGAGGTCCTCTTGTGCCCACACTCTTAGTGTTGCTGATGAGCTGGAGTGTGCTACTCAGCACCTCAGAAGACCTCAAAAACCACTCTCAAGTCAGTAAGCAGAAACATGTGATCAAACTGTAACTCTTAAATTAGTTGGTTTTTTTTCTTTATTTTTCCCCATCAGCTGTGTATAGACTCCACATGTACAACATTTTTATGCTCTTTAACATCTTTATGAGTCCATCTTCTCTCTCCCAGACTAAGCCTGGGAAAACTTGTCAATGGAAATAGGAACTGTATTCCTATACACTCCGCGCCCCCCCCCCCCCCCCCCCCCCCCCCCCCCCCACTTATTTAACACAGAATTAAATACACTAATTTCCCAAGCAGCAACTGGATGCAGTCCTGGACAACTGGCTCAAGCTGCTGCTGTGCCAGAGGTCCATTCCCACCTCAGCCATTCTGGGATTCTATTACTGAAGATGTACTGCACAGCTGGTCATTAGAAAGTCAGGGAGCACTGAAGGTTCACCTCGGTTAGATGGTATTAGGATGCCTTGCTTGCATGACTAGATTTTAAGTTTCAATGTTTTCCTGCAACCCTTTTGGTGTGGAAAGCACCATCTTGCATTTGCTATTCTGCATATGCCAGATGTCATATAAATAAGTGATAGGAAAAGAAATGCTTATAAAACATGCCACATATAAATTGTAACAAAACCCACAGTGGCATGTTTCAGCTGCATAAATCTGGCAGCTAAAGCGGTGTACCCACATTTTCTTAGAATCTCTTGAAGAAGCAATTCTGCTAAATGAGTAAGAATAAAAAGAACACTTAAAAACTAGTACAAATTTCAAATATTCTTTTAAAATCTGAACAGTAAAGAAATATATTAATAAGGATGAAACTAAGATAAGCATGCAATAACTATTACTTCCCAATTTGTCACTAAATAATAATAATACATTTCACAGCTATACAGAAGAAAGTTTTAAGTGATTTAAGGGAGACAGTATTATGCACTCCTATGGGAAAATTAAGAAACTTGAAGATCACATCACATCATGGTTGCAACAAACCAGGAAACTGAAATTTTGTCCATGGCTTTAGTCAAGGTGGAACACTGTTTCCAAGTCAATAGAAAAAGCTGAAACAGCTTCTACTTAGATCAACAAAAAACTTCAATGTAACCTTAAAAAGAGCTGATTGGCTGGACTACTATGTATCAGAAAACATCCCTGTTGTTTCCCTTTCAAAGTTGCACAGAAGTGAGAACAAAGCAGATAAAGAATAGAAAATTACCCAAGTGTGGTAATTTTTTAACAAATCATATTTTGAATCCAAACTACTTAAATTACTCCTCCAAATGATGCATCAAGAGCGATAAGAAGCAACCTGCTTACATCTCTTGAAGGTTTCACTCAAATTGTCTCGCATTGCCTGCTCACACTTTGGAAGAATACGTTCATTTGTTTCAAAGATCGTATTTTTGAGATTTTCAAGTACTCGCAGTTCTCGGAGGCCACGTTTTTCCTGCCACAAAAATGGAAGAAAGTGAGTGGCTAGCAAAGAATTCCACTTCACAAATTAGAGATGGTTTCCCAGTTGATAAACTAATAGCTTTATCTCAAAGACTAGACAATTGCCTACTGAAGAGTTACTCTACTTATTTAACAACATAGATAAAATTGCCAAAAAAAGAGAGCAATGTTCCATGTGTCACATTAAAATACAAAAATCCTTTGAATTACTCCTGTGGTCCTTGTGAGAAAAGACAGTATTAACTATTAACACACCGTGGGGAAAAATGTCCTGTTTTGCATACATAATTTGCAGCATCTCTAAAACAACAGAGAGCAACAGAGCTTGAAAGAATTTCATTTTTATAACTCAGCTGGTTACTGAGAAATAACATAGCAGTGATTCTGCTTGCTTGATGTCTGACCCTCCACATTTAGTATGGCAGGAGGTGAAAACAATGCACCAGTTAAAATTGTTTTAACTGAAGTAAAGCAATGCAGTTGACTAAAAAATAATATAACACAGCTGACTAGAGAGGTAGCTCCTCTAGATCACTACTCATCATAATTAATTACAAGTACAGCAAGATCGTGTTTTATTGTCTAAATTGACAAAATAATCTATTTTTCTGAAGCCACAGCACTATTCCCACTCTGAATTTCACCAGCATTTTACTTTAGATAAAAACACTACATAAATAAAAAACGCTCTATCACATGAAGTGAGACAGGGATCGCCACACCCTTCTTAAAACTTCAGAAACAGAGGCACAGGCAAGCAAAACTCCTGTTTAGGCTCCAGATTTCCTGAGTGCAAATCACTTGCACACTAGGTGCTAATCATTGAAAAAAAATAAGCACATACCTCAAAGTTAGAAACAAGTGGAATTTTCGGGTGCCAGTGGTCCTAAGCCCACTTAAAAGAAATTCTAAATTGCAAAAATTTAAACAATCCTCTACTTTGCTATCTCCCTGCACGCCCCCCCCCCCCCGAAATATAAACCAGTAACTAAATTTCAATAAAAGATCAAAGAATATATTAAATTTGTCTAAGAAACAGAACAAGACTTCAGGTGAAATGAGACAAATATATGAATTATCAACCCAAAGATAGAAGTTCTAATTTTGTCTATGAGTTTAATATTTTCCTTCCTGTGTAATGACATTTAAAACTACTTATTGTATCCTACAGCTTAGCTAGGGAAAGCAGAGAAAATAAATAATTTCTTATGACTCTCAAGCCCATACAACACAGATCTGATGAGAGTTTATTTGATATCCATATTTTGCTAAACCAGCAGAGATAAAATAGATCTGCCTGAAATATAAGCTACAATCTAGGTTGTGGGGGGTGTGAGAGAACGACATTTTAATGTCCTTCAAATCAGGTCTGCATACTGGAATTTTAAGGTGTAACTGCATCTTCAGTTACATTTTTAAATTCCACATTCTGCAAGAGAGAAAATCCACAGAGAAACAGCCTTTTGCTGGCATAGGACTCAAATTTTCTAAACTTTTGCTGCCATCTTGTGGAAACAAAATTATACTTTCCAGGCAAAGCCGTACATAAACACTTTTACACATTCAGTACTTTTACCTTATTTGCAGCCAATCAAATAACAGTTATTAAATTTTTAATGATTTTATTACTTTGCACAGTGTTCCTCTTCCAGTAGTATAACTTTCTCTTGTGCAATGAAAAGCAAAGAAAATAAAAATGTAACAGTGCTAGCTGAATCCAGCTGAGGCACATAAAGTAGCTTCTCAAAGAGATGTAAACCTACACTGGCCAACAATACTTTCCTTGAACCAACTGGATTTTTCTAAGTGTTAGGACTACATTCTTCTCCTACATCAATATTTGTGCCAGTCTTCTGCTGGGAAAAAAAAAAAAAAACAACCAAAAAAAAACAAACCCAAAAAATCACATGTTCTTTTCAAAAGTTTTAAAAGACAAAGACCTAAATTACTGCCTTGTTTGCTAAAGATGTAGATACATACTACAGATGTGTTATTTTGGAGAAAAAAGTCCATGTCAAGCCCTCTTGAAGAAAGTTATGCATCTAATATACATATCCTTTTAGATATCTAAAAAGATGCTAAAGCTGTTGAAAGTTTCAGACCCTACCAGCATTCAATAAGACACAAATACTTACTTCAAATTCTTTAACAACGTAACGTATTTCTCCCTGAATTACTGGTCGGTGATCCAGCAGTCTTGAATAGACCTCCCCAATATCTGGAGGATTAATGAAAGCCACAATTTTAGTTTATCTCCCACTCTCACACCAGGAGACACAATACAGGCAGCACACTATACCTCAGTGTGAGGAAGGCCTATTGCTCACCAAGTTCATACAAAACCAAAAGAGCACCAGAACAGAATTTTTAGGGTGACCTATGTATCCAGCAAACTGACAGATTAGATAAAACACAACGAACCAGTATTCCAGATGCCAAAGACACCTGTCTGTGAAGGTGAACCCTCTCCTCTGCAGCTCAGCACCCTTTGTCTCAATCGTCTTTCTCTTCAGTACAGCTTCCGTATCGGATTGTTAGTGGTGGTAAAAGACCAGAACTAAACACAGCAGCTTAACAGAGATCCAGAGTAAGCGTGGGAATCTTCTGCAGCAAGAGACAGGAGGAATCCTCGCTACAAAGGGAAACTATCAGCATTTTCTTGTATTCTAGGGCCAGACTTGATATTGAGTCTTGGAAAAGAGTATTTACTATTTAAGTATATGTGGAGAAACAGGCTTGCCTGTCACAAAGAAAAAGCCTGCTAAGTTGAAAAGCACTGTGAGAGCATAGCAAATACAAGAAATATACAATGTAGTCCCAAAAAAAGACTTTAAGGTGGCACTGACATCTAAAGGATGCATTCTCCTGCCCCAGCTGATAGACCTGCGCTGCGGCTCTACTGTATCCACCTGTGCTTGCTCAACACTCTGAATCCCACCACGTTCAAAACGGTGCAGAAAGATTATTCTGAAATTTGGAAAAGTCGTGATTGCAGTAAATAATGCATGGGCTAAACTACTACCCAGTCCAAACGCTTCTGAGCACGGATTAACCACGACAAAACTTGGGCGAACAAGACCAAAAGTAAGAACTTCCCAGGAAACTCCATGCCCGTGGCACGGGTCTCGGTGGCCGACTCAGCTCCCCAAACAAACGCCACAGAGACACCCTGGTTGGCAGTTCAGAGAGACGAAAGCCAGCTAAGCCTCCCAGGTGCGCAGCTTCAAACCTCAGCACACACCGCCGGACCTCGGAAGGCTGGAGGGCGCTGGAATCCCAGAGGGCTGGACCGGTCCTGGGGGATCCCGGGACACTGCGGCCGCTCCCGGGGCCCCTGGGCCGTCCTTCCGCCGCTGCCGCGGGGTTACACAGCGGGCTGGGCACCTCCGGGGCCCCGCGCCGCTCCCTCCTTACCCTTTATGATGGGCTGGATCGGGGACCCGGCGGCCGGAGAGTCCCGTCTCCTATCGGCGGGCGGCGGGGCCGCAGCGCGGCCGGGGGACGCGGGGCCGGCCCTGCTCA
>WBNO01007763.1:13016-104520 GCA_013400575.1 Peucedramus taeniatus
CCCGGCCCTAGCCGGCCTCCGCCCCGCAGAGCTTCCGCCGGGCCCGGTGCCGCGCCGTGAGGTCATCGCGGTGCGCCGGCCGCGGGAACCGCCCCCGAGGAGCCCCGAGCCCTCCCAATCTGCGAGCGTGGGGGCGGCTGTTGTGAGGGGAGAGACGCGCACGGGTCCGGAGAAGGGGCTGGAGGTTTAGGGTGAGGCAGAGGAGGCTCAGGAGAGACCTCACTGTCTTTACAAACGCCAGAAAGGAGAGTGTAGCCAGGTGGGGGTCGGTCTCTTCTTGCAGGTAACCAGCGACAGGAGGATATGGCCTCAAGGTGTGTCAGGGGGACACACCTCTCAAGGGGATGTTCAGGTTGGACATCAGGAGGAATTTCTCCACAGAAGGAATGATTAGGCACTGCAATGGGCTGCTCAGGGACGTAGTGGAGTCACCATTCCTGGAGGTGTTTTAGGAAAGGTTGGACGTGGAGCTTGGTCTAGTTGACATGTGGTATTTAGTCATAGGTAGGATTCAATGATCTCATAGGTTTTTTCCAATCTAATTGATTCTCTGATTCAGTAATTATAGTAAGAGACATTAACCCATTTTGCTTCTAGGTGCAACAAACATGAATAACAACTGCTGGACATGCAGGCTACAAATAAACAAAAAGAGCAGCAGTCTCTTTTTACAACTATTTAGAAAAAGCAAAAATGACATAAAATCCCTGTACATTTCTTTAAAAACCATTTCAGAGTAGAAGAGAGGCTCTCAGTAGGAGAAAATAAGGAGCTCCTGGAGGAGGTCCAATGGAGAGCTACAAAATTGATTAGGGAAGTGGAGCATTTCTTACACTGAAAGGCTGAGGGAACTCTGCTTATTCAGCCCAGAGAAGAAACACCTGAGAGGGAACCTTATCAGTGTCTATCAGTATCTGAAGGGAACGTAACAAGAGGATGGAGCCAGGCTTTTCTTGGTGGAGCCAAGCAATAGGACAAGAGGCAATGGGCAGAAACTGATGCACAGGAAATTCCACCTGAATATGACGAATAAGTTCTTTACTGTGCAGGTGACTGAGCACTGGACAAATTGTCCAGAGAGGTTGTGTAGTCTTCCTCCCTGGAGATACTTAAGTACCTTCTGGATGCAATCCTGTGCCAAGTGCTCTGGGTTGATCCTGCTTGAGCAGGTAGGTTGGACCAGATGAGCCACTGTGGTCCTTTCCAACCTGACCCATCCTGTGATTCTGTGGGAGCATTAGGATATTTTCAATATAGTTCCCCTCCCTCTCAGCTACTTATAAGTTACAGTATGTTAACTTCTGTTTGTGACTTCTTTCTTCCTGCTACTCAATAAACTCAGTAATTTCTAGAACAGGTTGATTCTATTTAGGCCATTGCATCTAAATTTGCTTCTTCTTTTACACAGTTTTTGTTTTTTTAAATCTGCAATACATACCACGCTTCTCAGTGTCACTGTATGGTCAATGAAGAATGAACTGAATCACAAATTCGGCTACAGCTACTGCAGCCTTCAGTGTCCTGAAGGCATCCTTCCTACCTGGAATACCAGAAATGTGCCAGTTTAGCTGGAACAATTACTAGTTTATTAGTAGAAAACAGGAGTAGTATGTATTCTTTGTTAGAAATTAGTTCTGCCCTTGTTCTACTCTGCATAGCTTTTATAAGTAGGAGCAATAGCGTGGCTCAGGAAAAAAGGGGACTTTTTAAAAGCTATTAGAACTGACAAAAAAACCAGATTCTATTAAATCCTGTGCCACATCATAAAAGGTTAGAAACTGTTCACGGAAAATACCATATTGTTTTTTTAATGACAATATCTATAATCTCCTAAACTCAGGCTTAAAAATCAGTTAATTGGTTTTGTTGACACAGTTTCCCCCAAAATCAGGCAAAATATAGCTGGAACCTGTCTAAATAACAAAATGAATCTTACATTGGGAAGTGTTCAATGCTTCAACTAACATGATTAAATTTAGCATATGTATATATTGTAAAATAGTTTGTCACGCCTTCACTGTTACATAGTCTGTAAGTATTACATTAATTAAGCAATTAGTATATATAAGAATTACTTTAAAAAGTTCCCTTCTACATTATCTATTTGCTGGAAGTCACCAGCAATTGCAACCTGTAAATTAGTATTTATATTTTTCCACTTGAATCCAAAACATGTAAGCATTTGACAATCACCAGTAAATTACAGTCATACTCACATATTAATAATATCTGCAGTATATTCCAGCTGGCTTAATCATCACTACTAATTTGGGCTAGAATTGTTCAAATCTTAATTCTACCCTTTCCAGCTTAGCTGCTATCCTTTCATAGCCTCTCAGACAAGTTATTTGCCCCTCTAAGCCCTATGCTCCAGCTTTTTATTTGTTAAGAAGGAAATCCTGTAGTTAGAGCTTTGAAACTACTGCATTTCTAGGAAAGAGTTTTTATATTATGACTAATGTCAGGTTCAGAATTATGGGACTGCAACAAGGGCAAATCCTGTGACAGTTGCATTGGTTTCTAGGACTACTGTTCTGAAACCATTCCTCCTTTGTTTGAATAATGTTGGTTTTGCTTTTTTTTTTTCCTTTTCCTCTTTTTTTTTTTTAAAGAATATGCTATTTGTTGTATTTATGCCTGGTTTTGTTTTTTGTTCCCCTGCTTACTCTCATTGCCCAGTCAAGCTTATTTTCAAAACATATTTTAAAGAAATTAAGGAGGACTTAAAGAGGTGATGGCTATAAAAAGACAATACTTGTGGAGCCCCTAACCTGTCAGTTTGTAGAAAGTAGTCATCAAGTCACAAAAATATGGAAATAGCTATGGCTTGGAGCATGAAAATCAACATATGTAGTCATCATGTATTTTTTTGGAAGATAGGCTAAACAACCTCTGTCATTTTTGCCGTGCAATGGAACCCGCTTTCTCTTTTAGGGATCACCCTGCCACTGCCCATTAGCATTAGCAGCACTCTGAACTGCAGAATCTTCAGATGAACGTGCCGAGTCCTGTCATTTCCCCCACAGGCTGTCTGGCGATGATAATCCACTAAAGGATTATTTCATCCAAGTGGCGGTGTCCGAGTCAAATGCCGGCAACAGGCAGGAAACCCCAAACCTGTTGAGGCAGACATCTGCCTGGATGGGAGGAATCGGAGCGACGGCCCTTAAGAGGGCGAGGCGGGGGACATACTTTGTGCCAGCAGAATAAGTCCATGGGCTGCACCCGTGATGGGAAAG
Source organism: Peucedramus taeniatus (assembly GCA_013400575.1). Lineage (NCBI taxonomy): Eukaryota > Metazoa > Chordata > Aves > Passeriformes > Fringillidae > Peucedramus > Peucedramus taeniatus. The sequence continues at coordinate 16,256 of WBNO01007763.1, forward strand.
CAAGACCATGATTGTGATGGCTGGAAGTTTGCGGGCTGCGATGCCAATGCTGGCCAAAGCAGGCCCGGGGCTGCACCCTTTGGAGGAGTGCCTTGTCACATTAGCCGGGCAGCCACTGTATTTGAGGCTCAACCTGGACAGACAGGCCTGCCAGGCAGAAACTGCTCAGGCAGATGATGCTGGGGAGGACAAAATTATCCACCGCAAGACTGAGAAGACAGATGACACCCAGCAGGAACAGCAAGCCGAATCTGCAGAATCCACAATGCAGCTGGCTAGCCCGGGGCTACCTGCCTCTTTGAAGAGGAATAGACATCACCTATGAGCTGTCAAATTAGATCACCAGCCTGAAAATGCTGAAAGAGATTTAGGTCTTCCAACAGAGAAGGGAAAGTTTAATGGATGAAAATCTTCCTAAAGGGGCCAAGGTAGTGTGGGAGGGGAAAGGGGAATCCTTCAGATGCAGCCACAATGAAAAATTAGACACCTCCCGCCTGCCTGCAGAGTGGGAGATGGGATGCACGGTGTTCTGTGGCAGCCACGCTGGCTGTAGTCGCTACCAGCATGGAAAATAAAGGCCATACCTGCAGGAATGTGCACAGAGCAGCAACAAGTAATGCTTACTACAAAATCAATTCCCCTTTCCAAATCTGTGCTATCTTTATGTTGCCCTGGAGCTGGGCTCTGAAGTATGATACATCTCACATTCAAGACATGCAGTGGTGGGATACAAAGGCCCAGTCTGAATCTGAAAACTTGGCAAAGCAAGAAGTGCATGATGGCCTTTCCCCTTTAATTTCTTTTGCAATAAAATTCCAGCACAAAGAAAATGTGTGTAATCAAAGTCAATTTTGAAAAAAAAAAAAAAATTAAGATTACCAAGTGAGTAAGCATATGCTCAGGTGTATGGTGAATATGAAACCTGGCATTTCCATCAGGGACAGCAGCAGCATGATCCAATTATAGATGCAAAAAAGAAATACTTCTCTTCTGGGGAAAATATTAAATGTAGCAATCCATTAAGCAGCTGCATCATTGCAATTACACTTTGAAGTTAAAGATTGTGAAACACACCAAGATTAAAAGATGTGCTAAGATTAAAAACCAAAAGGGGAAAAAAATCAAATAGGCCTACTGATCTCTCTTTCTAGCAAAAAAAAAAAAAGAAAATCAAAAAAGGTAGAAAAAATTACATACTAGGTTCTGTATATACAATTGTAAAATCAACTTATGTCTACATCAAGTAAATCTACTTCAAAAATGTATTCCTATCTTCAACATTTATGTAGCAGACAAACCATAAGTCACCAGCAGAGATACACACAAGATGCTAGCAGACCAGAAAGAATATGAACCAGACTTATGAATAGAAGAGCTTACACTGGATTTCTTAATGATTTTATAGTTCTATCTATTCCTTTATTTTTATCGCTCTCAGCTAATCGCTTTTTAAGTACTTTATCCTCTTCCAAATCAACATCTGTCTTTTGATCATCTATTGTTTTTTTAACCAAGCAGAAAATAAATATAGCCAGGTCCTACTGCTCTTTCATCTGTAATGTTACTTGGGTGTATTTCACAGACAAAACCACTTCTGAGTCACATTTTCATATAAAATAATTAATATAAATGAATTCTCATTTGAATTGCAAAGTACATCTACATTAAACCTTACTTAGTCTCAGCTCCCTGTGAGTAACCCACAATCCACACCTACACTGAAGGGTCCAGATTAATCTTCCATCAGCTATAATTGAAATTAATGTATGTGTATGTGTGTGAGAGTAAAACAAAGTGAAATTGTAGAATTATTTTATCAAGATACTCCAAAACTGTACCACCTATCGAGAAGTCTAAGGTGCACCTCACAAAAAATAAGCTCCCCGTTTCAAGGCCCACGTGCTTCCAAAGACTCAGCCAGTAGCATGAAATTCCTCAGAGAAGGTCTACTTTAGTTTACAAATATTTTGAAGAGGGCTGGATAGGCTATAGAGAAGGAATACAAGATGAAAAAGATTAAAAATATGTCAAAATATCACCTCTTACAGGCAAACGGCTAAGGTGTTTGCTAGCAGATTTCATCGGTAAAAGTTACACCTTCTACACAACGAATCTTGGGAAATTCAATAGGTGCAAACCTATTCACAGGAAGTACTTACTGTGGGTGGGGTGAAGAACGGTAACAAAACTGGCTGGATTGGACCCTTTCAAGTGTCAACCAGAAGTAATACCTTCTAACTAATTTTCTGTGTGAAACATTGGGATGCCAGCCTGGAAGGTAAATCACTCATGACTAGGAACACGAGAGAAAGCATGTTACACATGTAAGCTACCATAAATAATTTCTTTAGTTTTGCTGCTGAAAAGCCTTCACTTTGGATCAATTTGACTGGTCAGATTTTCTTAGTCCCCAGGTCTAAACTGGAACTATTTTTTTTTGTTCAGCGTAATCATCCCAAATTTCTCATTCCTGCTCACTCTTTCCTAATCCCATATTAAATCTGGATTTTTCTATAAATCACTGTTGCCCAGTTACAAGTCTCAGAGCAAGAAACATCCCTAGAGACTTCAGAAGTCAAACTGAACTCTCACTTAAAAGTGAAATTCCACGCATAAATACAATTAAAAATCACCAGCACATTTCTAACATATCTCATGCAACACTTGAAGACCTGTTTCAACCTGGTTGGTCTACAAGCAGTCATCTGGGCATCAAGGGGAAAAAGACAGTGCTAAGTGTAGGATTTCAGTGAACACTTACGATTATCATATTTATTTCACTGTTGAATTCTGTTGCTGAAAGGTTGTCATGCAGCACTATCGCACCATATGGCAACACACTCAAGTCCCAGGGGCACATACTTATAAGACCATAACATGTCAAGCCCCTTGAATAAATTAGAACAATTATGCAAAATAATAATACTGCAATGATGAGACACATTAACAAACGAAAGTGTTACTGTTCATGAAATGCTGTGAAAATAAATTCCACACATCACTGTGGTCATCATCATCATCAAAATGCAAAGCAACGAAAGTAAAACATCACAGCACCCTTCAGCAACTGGAGTTTTAAGAATGGAGAAAGAGGTTGCAAGGGAGCAAAGTCTTTTTTACTAATGTTCAGTGAAAGTATAATAAAGTATTACAGAAAAAGCTTTACAAGTAGCTTTAAAAGCAACTGCCATGCAAACCCTTTAAACAGATCATCAATGTTAATTTGAGAGCTTGCACTACACACCTCATCTTTTAAAATTATGAAGCATAGTTGTAAAAAATGTACCTCAGTCTCAGACCAACTCAGATAGAATTGTGTGATTTTTTTAGAAGTTTTCTTACAGGTTTGTTTGTCCTTGATCAAAAGGCACTAGACAGAAAGGGGGAGAGGCGAGAAGAATCAATACCATCTGGTTTTCCCAGTCATCTCTCTAAAGGCAAAGTCTCAGTTCATCCTTCCTTGCTTTTAACCCTCTATCCCCTGAAGTTTCTCTAAGCAGCGAATTGAATTGAATTATACTCAAGTTATTATACGATAATGACCAAATGCCTTTTAGATCATAGAGAGTTAAATATTACTAATCCACTTCTTAACATTTCATCTTTCTACTAGGTGAACTTTTTTTTCTTTAACATTTCAGCAGCAAATAACACTTTTGTTCTACACCAGAGAAAATAAAACTGGCACAAGAGGCTAGGGGATACTGCAGCAGTAGCATCCAGCCAACCTGAGAAATCCCAATACTTGCAAACAGCAGCTGTTTGGGATTAAAAAAATATGACATTTTGTAGCAACATCTCTACAACAACCTAACTGAAAAGATGACAGTATTGTTCCTAGCAACATTTAGCTCTGGCTCAATTTCAGCATTCTCAGCTGAAATGTAAGCTATGTTCATGGATGAAGGCTTGCACATTCACTTTGAAGAACTTAAATCATTCTCACTTGCAAAAGCATAGCTAAAAATAAATCCGTAAGATGAACGTGAAACTTCCCTAAACCCCGACTAAATGCACTGATGATTCACACCCATGCTCCCCTTCTGAAAAAGAAAATGGTTCATTATAGCAGAATTTAGTAGAAATGCAGGTATTTTTATAAGTATTACCATCACTTGCTCCCACACAAGGGAAAAAGCAAGCTCACTTGAATACATACTATTAGGTAACAAATGTTTGTATAAATTGGATATTAAGAGTACAAGTACTAAGTAGTAAACACGTGAAGTGGTCAGGCAGTTGAATATGAGAAGCTTTGAGAAAGAAGTTCCTAATGTACATTTGTACTAAAGCCACTCCACAACTCTTGAACAGATGTCAAGATTTCAGAGAGGTCTTTGTAAGTACATAAGGTGAGCTTCTAAATAGCAAGGAACAAGAGTAGCTAGAAGTGGAGAATTAAATCCCCAGGAAATGGTGAGAAATTTCTGAAAGCTTTGCCCTAAAAGTAACTTGGTGTGCCTGTAAACCTTCAGTAAAAGAATTAAGAATAAAATTATTTATATCTAAAGAAAACACCTATTAGAGCCTGGAATTGTCCAGGTTATGTTTATCCTTCCAAATTTCTTCTGTACACTTATGTGTACAGAATATATTTTAATTACCTCATCTCATTATCTACTACTTTCTTTTTAAAGGCCTTTTAACATTAAAAATGCTCAAACATCTATCCAAGATAGCTTTTCTAACATTTACTGGGTGAGAGGCTTCTAAAGTAGCACATAAAACAAAAGAATGTACAAGTGAAGTTGTTCGCTAAGCACTGCTGAAGAAACCAACATAGAAGTTATCAGTTAAAATACCAAAGTATTTTTGTATTTCTTTCATGTCTTAAAGAAATGTTATCTGAATGGTGCAGAAGGTAATTAACCAATTCAAGTTAGCACTTTGATACTTGTTACAAATAAAAATCAGAGGACCACATTCTACAACAAAATGATGCATCCAAATGAGTGACTTAACAACAGTGTAGTTGGTTTTAAAGCCCACTTTAAACCTTGGTATTGAACTTGGTAGAGCAGCAAATTATCTTAAGTTGAGGGTTGTGGTTGGTTTTGTTTCAGGGTGGGAAAAGTGCATTTGCACTTGTGTAAAAAATGAAGCGAGGCACATGCAAAATCTTTAAGAACACTAACTTTGCTACCCATTTCGAAAATAAATGCTTCTAGATTCAAAACAGTACATCACAAAATGAAGCAGGAAGTGAACTAACCTTTTAACATCTTCTTTACTGAAGAAAAACTAGAAAGTTTCCCAGCCAAATTAAGACTACAGTTTTAAAATAATTTATTCGGTCACATAAATACTTTGTAACATTTGCATGTTCCCTTTTTCACATCCTTGGCACACAATATAGCTCTTGTACAAAACTAGTGTAAACATCCATGGAAAACAAAATTAAAGGAAAGCTGGTTGACATACATAAACATTCAATAAATAGCAAAAGGAGTGAATAATTGATGGTAAAGATCATGTAATTTCACTTGAATGTTTAATTAAAAGAACCATAAATTTTTTAAAAAATAGTGAATTAAAACTCCATTTTTCCATCTTTCTACCATTTTTGCATTTAATCAGATACACAATAACAATTCTTTAGTTCAAATTCTTGAATGAACAACAGCAATTCAATGCAGTTGTATTATTTGAGGCATTGACAGTTTCGGTTCACATACAGAAGGTTACAAAACAGTATTTGCAGGTTAGTGGCTTTGGACAGTACAACTTCTGAACTCCCACACCTCATTCCAACACGACATTATGGTTTGCCTTAATGAGCATTAGTGTATAATCTGTTCTTGATAAAGACGACATTGGACAGATGCTGTCGGACACCTGGGTAATGCTGAATGTGGTTGAACCAACGAGACACATTAAGGTATTTCTCCTTCTCTTGCACTGTGAGGTCCACCTGCATGGGGAATAAATACAAGGCACCAGTAACACCAGGCACTGCATCATTAGAGTCATAACATGCAGTAAGGCAAAATGAAAGTGGATCGTTTTAGAAATGATTTAAACTCAAGTAACTTGTTACAGTCCAGCAGTGTTCTATCCTAATTTCACACTGTAAAACTCAAACCTGTAATATGTATGGAAATTTAATCTACTCATAGGAACAGACCTCGAGGTGGAATATACAGTGGCATGATAGAGAGGGGGAAAAGCTTGCATGAATTAAATGCATCTCTCTATTCATGGGGTCAGCATACAGTACTGGGTGGTGCAGGGAAGAGTTCCACAACATGCACAACCCTTCCATGTTCATTTAGCAGACAGTCTTGTCTCAAAGGCAAAGTGACTACTTCATGTTTCAAGGTGTATTTTAAGTACAGGAGTAAGCTTTTTCCAGACAATTTCAGACTGGATAGGATAATTGGAAGTTGTTTTGTATGACTATTGCTCAAAATGGAATAGCTGCTAAGAATCAGCATAACTTAACTGTTCAGATCTGCTTGCTTACACTGTTGAGATAGCAATGGCATGATTCAAATTACAACAGTAAAACAAACTGGAAACCTGCCCATACTTCATCAAAATATTTAAAGTACTATCACACAGAACAGCTTCAAGATCAATCAGGAAGACGTTTCTATCAAACTATTGCAACAGCTCCTTGTCACAGGATATGTGGCTAAGATTAAAGCAGAGCTTCAAGCCTATCCTTAATCAGAAGACTGGCTTAGGCAAAGTTATCTACAGTTACAGATCCAAATTCTACCTTTAAAAGTCTTTCAAATTTAGGTCAGTAGCACCCTCAAAGCTTTACTACAAAGTCTGTTATTACTTTGGAGTCTTTCAAGCCAGCTGTAGAACTATTCCCATCTTGTATCACCTGTATTACTATTCTTGATTAGCCATTTTATGTTTTCTTACTTCTCTGTAATCAAGTTGGCTTATCAGTTTAGACCATAATCTCTTTTCTGACATTAACATACCCCAACAAAATTACAAATGGGGTAGTCCTCAAAACAGACTATAAAATGTGCATCAGGAACAAAATGGGATCCTCATGTAAACCACCCTACCCTCACCAATACTCAGTATCTCACCAATATTGAAACCAATCAGTGCAGGATTCACCACACTTCATTTTCAGTTAGCCACCAAGCTTAACTTAAATCTTGACAATGCCGGCAGTCAATGAAAAAGGGCACATTTGTGGAAGAGTTTTACCAGATAAATAATGATCTAGACATGCCTATTTTTTTTCATGTTTAGATTTCTAAAGCTAATTAAGGTTAATCTCATCAAAAGCTAAACAGATGGCGTATTCCTTATGCTTTTTTCTCCAAACACAAGATTTTATGGATGCTGCAGGTTCACTGAAAATTTGGTCTTGGGGACAAGACAGCTGGAAACAAATCTGTTTCAACAAACTTTGGATCACAGAAAGAGCTAAACATACTCATTTACACAGATATTTAGGTGTATGTGTAAAAGCTGCTCTTTAAACCCTCGTCTTATATTTCACCTTGTGACATGCCGCCCTTTTGATTTTAGGAGCTTTCTATCAGATTTGCTGCTTTTCCTTGCTATTCTCTCACACAGCCCAGCACTTGGCTTAGAACTGGAAAGCTTTAAACATGTAGCAGCAAAGAGAATGTAAGGATATATACCAAAAGATTAACCACTGGAAAAATACTGAGGGAGAAGAATTTCAAGGAGCTGCAGAAGGGAATTCTAAGCCAATGCAACACAACATTAAAGTTCAATTAATGGGAAGTTAGGAGCTTAGTAGGTTACTGTGCCAGTAACCAAAAGGCAGGGATCTTGCAGCTACTCCTAAACCTAAGTAGCCGCTCTTCCTAGGGAACATACCTGCCATAATACAAGCACAGCACTACAGATGTATTTTCTTCTGCAATTTTGTACTGTTATGAACCACAGTTGAGGCAATATGAGAAAATCTGCTTTTCTTGCTGCTGGCATGGAAATGTAAACATTGTTCCTACAATTGTATAGTCTCATAGAAATGCACAGAAACACCATAGAAACCAGACACATATTTTTGTAGATCTAGAAGTGTAAGAGGGTTATTGGCAATTAACCAAGTGAATACCACTAACCAGAAAAGCACTAACAAAGGGGGGGGGAAAAAGGCTAGAATTTTTAAAGGCATTACAAATGCCTTTAAAAGGTATTAAAAGTGGAAGCTATGGTAATATAACACTCTTTTACAAACTGCCAGAGTTTCCACAAGTGCAGTATATTCAGGAACAAAAACCACCAAAACAGTACCGTTCAGGGAAAGATTCTTTTGATCACCTGCAGTGTGTTATAATTAATGGTAGCTGGATGCTGATGCTTGATATGAAGCTGGGGGACCATTTACAAAGTAACACAGTGTGTGAAAAGAACAATGTGTGTGCTCTAAGCCTAAAACTACTGGAAGAGAAGAAAGGTATTTAAGTATGAGCAAATACTAAAATACTAAAACTAAGTTCCTTGAGTTTATAATAACCTTTTTCAAAGCCTTTACTGGATAAGCATCTGGTTATGGAAAGGCTGAGCTAAATTTAATATTTTGTAGCAGATACAGTTATTTCCTTCCCATAATCTTTTACTGATAATTCTCGATCTTCACATTTCTCCAACAAAAATCAAAAATGGAAGTCTGGGAAACTAGTCCTCTTTCATTCTTTAGTGTAGTGAAAAAACATCTGAAGGGCAAAACAGACAGCTATGCTAATAATAAGACCCATTTTTGTACTCTAGGCACAACAAGCAAGATATTTTTACTTATTTACATAATGTACTCTATCAGTGAAATATATTAAAAAGCACTTTGTGGCATGCTCTACTTTTTACTCGGAACATAACTCTTAGGTTAATTGTTTAGAGATCACTTTCATGGCATTTTTTACAACATTTTGTTAGATGGGTATTTTCTGTTCTTCCTCATTAAATTAGATAATTCCCCCAAGTTAAGAAAGGCTGCTGTTCTGCTGTTAAAATAATTATTTGCTATTAAAGCAATTATTTTAATAGCAAAGAAGCAGACACTTAATTTGACAGACTTTTTTTTCATGTCATGAAAAAAAAAAAGTCTTTTTCTTCCACCACAAACCTGACTGAGAGGAACCAAGGTGGTTAGCATACAATGCAACTCTAAGAGCTTCTGAAAGGGCTAAAAATACACAAGCTTTAATTATATTTTCTTTCTGTAGCACTGGGGATGCAGGCATAAAGCCCTCTTCCCACAACCTGCAGGCCATGGAAAATCTAAAAATACCTGCCTATCTATATATGAACCTCTTCAGCGTCAAAAAAAGGATAGATACTATCTGACTTTTTAAACTTAGCCTTTAGATATGGGAGAAAGACCAAAAAACCCAACAACTGGATGGTATATTTCATGACATACATGTACTTTCACATAGTTTTGCCTAATTTTCTGCTGTTAAAGGAATAAACTTAAAATTACACCTTTTTTTAAAGTTAAAACTGCTCCTTTTCCAATTCAGTTGAAGAACCATTTTTAGTATCATTGCTTAGAAGAAAAGCCTGTTACCTCAGTACTAAAATAAGCAACATATGAGCGAATATTAACAAAAAGTCATGGCAATCTGTTTATTACAGAAAATGTTCCTTCTGGAAAAAATAACTCCAAAATAAACTACTATGGTAGTCTCATTACAGTTCAATATTAGTGGTTCTGACTCAAGGACAACTGCTTAGTTTGTTTTGTACTTGATCATATTTGGGTGGACACCAAAATTTTGACTGAGGCATCTTGCATTTGCAGATATAAACTTCACCCATAAGTAATTTTTCAGATCTTATTAAAGAAATTTTCAAGTCAAACATACAGATTTGAGACCACTTCCTTGGTTCTGATAATAATTTTGAAGCATAAAAGCAGATCAATCAACATATTGATTATTTCTCTTGAAATAAAACTGGACTTGGGCTGGTCAAAAACATTTAAGAATGAAGACATCTGGAAACTTAAAAAAAAAATAATTAAAAATCCCCCAGATTAGAAAACAAGTTCATTACCACAGGGGGAATCTAATGCTTACTGATTGCCTAAGCTAACCTAAAGCAATGCTTCTAAATTCATGTTTTCTCTGCAATCTATGCTTTAATCTAGTAGAACTTAATTGTTCATATTTATCCACATATGTATTTTTGGAATTGAAGTGTCCATAAGACAATAATATTAATGTTACATACACAGAGACATTAAATATATTTGACAATGTAGATCACATTGATTGAAAAAGCAGTATCAAGCATTACATTTTTTGGGTGTTTGTGACCTATATTATCCTGCATAACAGCATGTACTATTTAGTTCCTGCCTTATTACTATGAGTGTGTTATTCTAATTAAAAGACCCAAAACAGACTCTGTCTGTAAAAACCCTGAAACACTACCTGTGAATCTGATTCTCACTGATTGAAATAATAATTATTTTCCCACAATATGGATTTTTAAACACATTGCACTATTGTGTTTATTAGGATAACTAGAAGGGACAGGGAGAATGAAAGGCAGGCAGACAACTGCAGAATTAAGAGTTGCTGCTGTTCAGTAAGCAAACTGTCAGTTCAAATGGATGAGCCTGGACAGTGAAGAACCAGACTCCAGAACCCCTCCTGGATAATGGCAATGTCAAAATGAAGATGGGAGGGGGGAATGAATACAAAGATGCATGACCTATACTCAGAGAAACCAAGATACCACAGGTGAAGAACTGACCTATAGGAGTGGCTGGTCTTAAAAACTTTTCCAACGAAACGTGCATCAGAAAGGTTTTAATGTTTTATTACTTGGCTTATTCAGGATGACCATGGTATGTCAGTAGTATTTACAGTATCCTATCACTAATGTCTATGTTAGCATGTAGTTTTTAGTCTATCTAAAGCAGAGATTAACCTTTAAGGTACTACTAGTGAAGTTTTCAGATCAATTTTCTAGACAACTTGATGGACAGCAAGATCTGTGGGTTTGCCCTATGCCCCATGTCTCCCATTTCTACCTCCTTTCTTAAAGCATCATAGGAAACATTTACTGATATTTTGCACAAGGCTTAGCTGAAGCAGTGGTGGATATTACAAACTGCTTCTCTGAACCACATTAAATGAGGAGATACAGCAGCTTTCCCTGCCTCCTCCATAAAGCTTAGGGCAGAGCAGCAGCTCTGGACATACTCTCTTCTGATTACAAGAAAAAATAAAAATAACTGAAAGACATTAAAAAAATACAATCACAAGATTCTACAGTTCATGATCTTCCCTCTATATGTTTATCAATTCTGAAACCTTTAAAATACATTTTAATGTACAAATTTTAATAATTCCTAGCTAGTAGGATTTTCATATTTATTTAGAACAGTCACCCCGTTGCTTGCCCTTTATACCTTTCTGATTCAGAAAATTACCTTAGATTAAATCAAACATTTCAGAAAGAGATGCTGTACAATAAACTTGTCCCAAGTAATGTCTGGATGGTTGCAGGCACCCAGGAGCACCAAGTCATTTGTTTTCACCATCTGTTCTATTTCCCAAAGCAATAACTTGTATCTTTTCATCTTGATTAGGTGGTCTACTCTAGAGCAAACTCTAAATTTAAAATACGCTTGGATTTTCCCCTGCCAAGTTTTTTTTTTTTTAAGTCTCATTTGAACTTGGACTCTCTTACAGAACATGCAATCATATTTTACGAAAATACTTATAGTCTTTTTTATGTCTGCATATCATATGTGAAAGGTAACCCATTCTGACACCGTAATCAACACATCTATCCTACTGCTTAAGATATTTTACAAGGTAAATATGACTTAACAGAATCAATTCTATGTGACTTACTCTATGTTTTCAAAAACCTTTTGAAATGAAGCTTCCCTCTCCTCTGCTTGGCACTCATTTGAACTTTTGCTCCTGGACAGTCAAGATACAGATACATAAGTTTTCTCTCATTTCTGATAGAATTTCACTACTTGATTGCCCCTCCCCTCTGCTTCCATTTTGAAACGTATTCTTCTACACTTCTCCCAGAGCTCTGCTTTTAATTGTATAAAACCAACCATTCACCCAGTTGATTGAATTCAATTCTCAGACACACATGCATTTGTCAGAGGCACCTTTTTCCAATTATCCTCACTCCCCCCCTCAATTTTCTAATGCAAAACGGACTGATTTCACCTTTTCCCAATAATTCAGTAGACCTTTTTATATTAGTCCTTTGGTTTTGTCCCACTCCGGAGAATAACAAAGGCTCATTTACAAACACATTGCAGCCACCAAAATGCAAATAGCTTCTACTGCTTTAAATGAACACTTGGGGTTCAGAACTGAAGGTGCACCAATTTTTAAGCACTTTACAGTAGCCTGAGCAGACTACAAATAATCTCAACATCCTCCTCAGAACAAATTTATTTTTGGGATGGTTTTCTTTTCCTTTTCCTCCTAAGCACCAGCTCCCCATGTTATTTTCATATTATGCACCTTAACAAGTCTTATCATTTAAGTATAGAAACACAAATGACAATTTGTTATGGCTCAAACTTTTTTATATGCATTAAGGAGCTTCATTTACATGCATTTGTATTTCTCTAATACTAACGAAGTTAATACTTTCAGTTCTGACACATCCTTTCAGCTTCATTTATTTATTTGCCCATGTACTTCTGTGACTGTAGTTCAGTGATATTTCAGACTTGAAAAGGCAAGAGTCCTTAATCATAGAAACCCCAGGAAAGGTATCATCCTTGCTATATTTTGCAGAGGAAACTAAAGCATTCTGNCTACAGGTCTTTTGACAGATCCATAGCTAAATATTAAAGAATAAAATGAAAAGCTTAAGACAAGTTTTACCTTCCTCTGTTCAGTTCAGTAAGCTAACTTTATAACATAAAAATGCCCTTTAGATAAATAATAATTATGATAGTTGTACATATAAAAATGATGCAATTAACGCTTACCATGATATGATGCAATCCATAGTACATCAAAATGTCTGCTAAGGTAAACGTGTTTCCTGCAAGGTAGACTTTATCTTCAAGGTATATGTTAAGATCCTAAAAAGGAAAAAATCATTTTACTGCTGCAGTATTGGCTTTGTGAAATGATACAGTTAAGGCTGTTGTTAAAAATAATAGAAAAATAAAATTAAAAAAATAAAAATAATAGAAATTTTCTCTGGAGCCCATGCATATAAAATAAACACTTTTAAGTTGTCCCAACTCAGCAAACAAAACAAACAATAAAAGAAAAAAATTCTAGAAAGTAAGTGACAAGATAAAATAAAATATCATTCTTTCACAGAATTTGGTAAAATTAAACGCTGGTCTCTAAACAAAGTGCTTTGTATGTAGTGTAGTTTTTGTACATGCAAATGAAATTTATTTTAAGCTGACTCCACAGAAATACTTTCAAGTCTGTCTTTTCTTGGCTTCAAATTACTGCAACTGAAAAATTAGAGAGTTTATTATTTATTATGAGTGCAAAATCAAATGTTTACTATTTGATTAACAGAAAATGCAGTCCTATGATAAAAGGACAGCATACTGTTCTTCCAGCAGCAGATATGCCTGTCCTCCAGGACCCCATGCAGCTGGTCAGCCAGGTTCTGGAACTCTGAACGTCTAAGAACCAGGGAAGCACACAGGAATAGCGGGGAGGGAGACAAGGTGTTTCAAGCTTGATGCTGGTAACTTTATACCCATCAGCTGCTATTACTTGACACCTGCTTTTATTAATGTTGAAATTACTGCTAGCAATTCTTTGTGACTGATATTGTCAATTCAGCTGCTGTCCAAGTCTGTAAGAAGAGAGAATTTCAGCATTTTAAGATCATCTCTCAACTGTTCCAGATCAGAGGCTATGAGGGTGGGTAATAGAAAGTTTCCATTCAGGTTCAGTAAATAATTATTTTGAATGTGTATTAACAGAAAGACTCCTTTTCATGGCTTTTCGTATGCAGCCATTCTCTGCCAGAAAACAAGAGGCAGACAGGCTCAGTGTTGCTGAAATTTATCAGTTCCAAGGACACAGGCATCACACATCAGCTCTACCTCTTTACCAGTCCTTCCGTTTCTCCAAATCTTACCTACTTGTCATCCAATTTATCCACCTTTCTGCCCCCTCCCCTTTCTCTGAAACATGTAACAATAAAATTACCTACTTTAACTGGGACCCAGCATAAGCTAGCTTTAGTTTCACACTAGTATTTTCAGACATCTACAAAAAGAGTTTCCCAGCTTTTCCTTGAATTTGCAAACTCCCCTTATATGAAGGAAAAAAAGAAGCATGCAATATCTGCTTAAGCCACTCCCTCCCCTTGCCCTAGAAACAGAGGTAAGCAGCTTAAACGTAACTAACATTTTAAAAAATGTTAATTTTTCAGTCTTAATTACAGCACATTCCATTTTCAGAGATTTTACTGTAAAAACAAGTCTTGGGCAAGGAGAACTGGGTTAATACTTAGTGAACAATTAAAAAATTATATTGGGCCATTAGCATGTTGCACTTTTTTGTGGTTACATAATTTTACTGATACAGGGATTTCCTATAATGCATATATAGAAAATAAACCAAAAGCAAAACACAAAACTAGAATGTTGAGACTTTAAGACTTTAATCTAACCTTGCATTTGCTTTTGACAAGTTCGACTCCATTAAGCCACCTTACTATTCTTTGATAACCTCTTCATGACAGGACTCCTGTACTTCTGTAATATTTGAACATCCCCATGTCTGCTTTGATTTCTTATTTTAGAGCAAATCAGGGAAACACATTAACTCCTGCATAGTTAAAATTCTGTAAGGTCAACTGCCCCTGGCTATGTAGCTTCTTTTCTTCAGACTGGTTTACTTCTTTGTTCATGTTAGTGGGTGCCCAAATTACCTCAAACATGTAACCACAGTTCTGTGGAATTTCCTACAACGCAACACAAAGGCAAATCCCATGTTAAGAAGAAAACACTTGCAGGAAGAAAAAACCCCAAACCTAAAGATCTGCTTACTAGAAAAAAACCCCACAGACTTGTCTGTTTTGAAACTAGTTCTCTGACCACTGTTTTTCATTTCAATTAACCAGAAATTCCACACGTATTATAATGAAAACTAACACCGCTGAAATTATATCTTCTCCCCTTCCTCTCCTGTTCTTCTTAGCTTAGGCTATGTAATCAGGATTTTGTAAAGTGAAAAGCTCATTATCTCTGAAGGTACCATCACCACAGTTACTTCCCTGCTGAAAATTTTGATTTCTGCATCAAAGAAATTACAGCATGCTAAATCTGAGTTTTATATTACATGTGTACACTCAAAATAGTCATCAGTAAAAAAATCCTAAAACTTTCAAGGCAAGGTAAGCCATTACAGCGTGAACAATTATTTATCCTGGATCATCCAATTTTATGAATTCAGTTAACTGAGCAAATTAAATTTGACAAAAATGGTTTAGTCTTGAAGAAATCAGCATTAGTTTACAATTCTGGTTTTGAACATGTACTTTCCTCCCATAAAATATAGACAGATATTCTGATTTCATTCTGCAAGTCACACTAATTCAAAAAACCCCATATTTTTTTCAGGTCCATTAGGCACATTTAGTTAATCTTGCCTCATGGGTTGTGCTTCCCATGGATGATTATCCCATGATACTGGCTAATAGCCAAATGTGCTAAAATTCCTGAAAGTCAAGTTTGCTTAAGTGACCACAGTACTAAAGTGAAATAGTGTTCCAGTCCTGGAAAGATTAATGAAAATATGAACACAAAACTGTATAGAATTTCTATCACATGCAGGAAATTCAGGTCTGCTGGCTGTCATCTGAATCATTTGTCTTTCATGTACTGAATGCCACTTCCTAAATTAATTCCATGTATTAACTCGGGATTAAAAGACTAAGATAGTCCTGGGAGTTGCTTGTAAGTATATAAACTTACTGTTGCATTCCCTCGGGAAACTCTCAAATTTCAGACAGGTACTTAAGGCATAGCTGCATTACAATGCATTAACATACACTGAACAACTGCAGCAATTCAAACACCATTTTTGGGTATGAGGGGGAGAAAAGCAACAAAGAATTGTTGCATTATTTATGGACTAACTGATGGATTTCCATTTGCTTGTTCTATAGGAAAAAAAATCCAATTTAAAGTCTCTACCTAGCAACAGCTCAACACTTCCCACTCGGAGTACACTTCCCGAGCACCCCCCAGCATTGCTTACTGTCTGTTAAATATGCAATCCAATGGCCCCTAATCCATTTAATCTGCTCAGGCTACTGAATCCCTGCCAGTCACTGCCAATTGTGACAGTGCATCGGATAAGGAACTCAGGAGCTTCCAATGGACCTAATCACACTCTGATTTTGTTCTGGATATTTTGCCCACAACACCCTGCTGGTGTATGCGCTTCTCTTACACACAGATGTCCTGTCCTTTCAGTCAGCAAGATTCTCAAGGTCATTTATGCCCTAAATGCTTTTATGTCTCTCACACCATGCAAAGACAAAAAGCTGAGCACTCCCAAATGTTTCAGGAAAGCCCCTGACAACGCAGAACCCAAGAAAGGGTTTCTGCAGCCATATCCAAGAAAAGCAGAATTACACTTTTGGTACATAGACATGCTTTTAATTCTCATGCAAAACTCCTCTCTAACTGGCAAACTATGAGCTAAACCTGGTCTGGAAGAATATTATATTACTGAGTTTCCCGTAAAAGAAGGAAAATAATCAACAAATGTTGCTGCAGTAATAAAAATCCAATCTTTAAACCTGTAAGTATGCAGAAAAACAGTGTACAGAGCTGTGGATTGATGGCATGAACAGAGCATGGATTAACCTGCTTTTTACCTGGGGAAACAGTAATTTTTCAAGCAAGCACATTAAATAGAAATTACAGCTCTCTTATTCAGATTTCTATTTGGATTTCATTATTATAGCCAGGCAGCACAGGAGACTGGGATAAAGCTAACTGAAATCATGGAACGCTGCTCTGTATGAGACCCTACAAGTAGTATACAAAGACTCTTAGTTATTATCCTTCAGAGACCAGAGGTTTCTACATTTATATGGATGCTTTTATGTGAATTTAACAAGCTACCAGTTATTTGTCAGAGGTTTCTGAAGATGGGGTGTGAGGAGGGAAGAATCCTCAGGTTTAAAATACCTAAAATTGATAAAGTAGACATTAAAATCTCCTGAAAAGAATTCACTAACATCTAAGTAGAAACCTGATGGCACAGAGGAATAGAAAAAACACTGGTTATCCTGCATGACAACTCAGAAATTTTCAGATTTTTTTTCCTGTGCAGCTTAATTTACCACTAACTAAACATCAAAGAAACAAAGATTATACTCTTTTACCCTGTGGAAAAGAAAGTTAATATAATGCATTGTATATTACGCTACCACTGCTATTGACGTTCATCATTCCTATGGATCTGCTGAGGAACAGATTTGGAGCAAAAATACTTCTCCCATTTATTTTGTCAAGTGCAGAAGCACAAATCAAAATTAGACAAAACTCAACAAGCCCTTTATTGGTCCATTCTGAACATTGTGGCATTTGCTCTGGATGAATATAAAAACCCTGCTTGAGATGGTCTGTTTCACCATTATTTTCCTGCCAAGTAACAGCTTTAGGCAACACATTAGTAGAACAATTTAACAACCTATTTTCGTAAAGCAAACAGAAAATCCTTCCTGTTCCAATTAACAAACATGAAACCAGTTATTTACTGACATTTTGTAGAACCACATCAGTTAAGGGTTAAATAGAGGCAGCCTAAAGTTTATAGCAGAAGTAACTGAACTGCTCTTGGTGCAGCTTATTATAAATTGTGGCTCTAGGCTGCAACCATCCCAAGACTGCCATTGTGTATTCCAGACACGTAAAACTACAGCCTCAGAGTTCCCTCCCTATTTTAGTTCTTCATTTTTTTTTCACCCGTACTCCCTTTTGGCACAGTATACTTTAATGGTAGGCTGCCCCTTTTCTGATTAATCATGGTGGCAAGAGAACAACTTCAAAAAAAAAGCCCTTAATTGCTGTACTATGAAATTATTAGTGCTAAAACAATTCCACAGTAGTCTTTTGTTAAAATAAATTCTGGGTATTCAACACTTGCAAAAAAAAAAAAAAAATCCACAGAAAAACTTTTAAATGCACTTAAAGGCAGAGATTCTCTCAAAAGTAACACCGATTCTTTCTCAGTAAGGAAATTTTGCTTTGCTTGGAAACACTTGATATATCTACATATCTGTATTTCAGCATATTGTCTTTTCTACACAACTGGTGTCACTAAGGCCAAAGATGAAAAGAGATGCCAGCTCCAGAAGGAAACTGCCATATCTCTGCAGCTGGTTTTAATGCTCCAATGCAGTTCTGCAAATACTCACATGTATGTGCTGACACTGCAGGTATTGTCACTAAAACCATCCTAAGCAGATGAATTTTGTTATAACAAGACAACTTATTAAAGAAAACTTGCTTTTGGTTTTTATAAAAGGCAAGAAAAGTAAATGGAAGTTAGTTATTTGTTCTTATATGGTTTTCTCACAGTTTGGGAGAACAAAAAGCATCACAAGTTTCATGTTTGTTCAAAGAATGACCGAAACTCTGTGACACTTGTCATAAAAGTTTAGACAACAGGGACCTCCACGGGCCACCTTGTCACATCGCAGCTAAACCTGAAGTTAAACCCTGATTAGTCAGTGGCTCCTTCAACCAAGTTCTAAAATCCTAAAGGGTAGACAGTTTTCATGCTGTGTCTGTAGAGTAACCATGACTGTGAAGGTTTTGATAGCATTTGCACATAGAAATTAAGAGCAGATATGTTACAAAAAGAGAAGCAATGTAAACAAACTCATGATTAACCAATGGAAGATATTCCCCAGATACAATGAAACCAAGATTACTCAGATTATTTGGGGTTCAAGTGAGAGAAATGGTTTGTCAGGATTTTCACCAAGTTGGTGGGTAATGTAGGCACTATAGGTCTCAAGATCAAGAGGGCTATCAGCTCGAAGAGTAACTAAGAGTTGTTTTGTATCACTTTAAGGTGCATTTTCCTTTATTTTAAGTAACAGTGTTAATACTGCTTCAGTTTATCTTTGATTTCTGCACACCTTGCCAGAGCCAAAAGTATTAGGACTTGCCAGCTTCAAGTAGATTCAACCCTGCAGCTCACAAATTTCTAAACTCACACTCACTGGCAGCAGACCATTGTAACTCTCCATCTAAAACATACTTTTAAAACAAGAAAAAATAAACTCTTTAAAAATTAATCGAATTTCACTGCTCTTCTATACATCCTCTGTAAACAGTGCTTAACAGTGTAAAGCAAATTTTCTCTTCAGGTTGTTCCCACAAGACTGCAAAAATACTTATTACCAGTTGCAAGGAGTAAGGAAAATAGAGTAAGTTTTGCTATCTGCTCCTTGTCATCCGGCTGCTCAAAAAAGGGGGACCCTTAAGATTATCTTTTCTGCTTCCACATGTTTAAGAGTAAGTAAGCTTCAGCCTACAAGAAGGTTAATAACAGCAGACCAAGGACTCCACACAAAGTAGCTCAATGTTAAGGACAGTTTTGTAGAGGTTCCTTTATGATTTCAGTTTTCACACACAACTCTGTCCAGTACCTCCTTTTAGCATCAATACCAATTACCACAGAATCAAGTATGGCTTGTATCCCGCAACTGCCATATCACTAAGAATAGCTCTTAAAACAATCAGAGAAGTGCTATCCTGGAATACAACATCAACTTGCTTATAACCAAGGGCATATGAAGATAGTAAGAAACTGGCACCTCACACAGGCAGCTGAACAGTCTCTAAACTGTGTGGAACACCTTTCACAATTTACAACCATTGAGCACTGCAAGAGTTCTGCTTCATATATTTTACAGTTTTAGCTGTTTTCCTGTGTCAGGTTGTTGGGGTATTTTTGTCAGTAACAGTGAAAAGCAGCAAGAGGAATAAAAGCCAGTACCTCACGATACTGTTAAGCCCTCAGCATTTGTTAAATTTTATTAATTGGATGCTTACACACACATTAGCACTGTAATCTTCTTCAAGGTCTAGTCACTCCAAAATTCAGTGACAAGGCAATTGAGCACTCCTTACCTTCAGAACTGTTCTAGTATCTTCCTTACTGGAGCCTCCATTCACCCGGGTCACTCTGTATTCCAGCCACTGCTGTACCACAGCCTTCTCCTCGGCAGTGCTTCCCAGCAGCTGCTCTCTCCTAGCCTGCCTCACCAGGTGGGCAGCGATGGTCATCAACCCCGTCAGCCCAGGGCCACTGTTGCTTTGGAGAACAGGAACCTGGAAGTGGAAACAGAAGTGTAAGACCAGACAATTAATTGAAGAAAGCAGTCTCTGTATGAATGGCTATTGGTTTTTTATGCTCCCTCAGAACTTCGAAGCATTCACGGTAAAGGTGGTGCCATCAAAACCAAGTCTGTGTTCACTTTTGCTCTTTTGGATCTTTTATTTTCAATTCTTACAGAAGAACATGAACAAATCAAGACTCCTTTAGCTCCAATTAAGCAAATTCTGCCAATATTAAGCAGAAATAGCATTGCTTGTTCTAACACTGGCAGAAATCTTATTAACTGACTTCTAACTCATTTCCAAATTCAGGACTCTGATTTAAGACTGTGAAGTCAGTAGCATCCACCTTGTCTCTGAGCAAGCAGGCTTCAGCAACCACACTTCCTGAAAAGCTCATTCCTATGTACTGCACCATCCAAAACGCCCTGAACAGCAGTCAGGAGTTCACTGGTACCAGCAGGACAACACAACACACCCCCAGCTTTAGCCATGATGTCTTTGTGAGGGACAGCATCCTGTGTTCAACTGTGGGAAGGGAAACTGAACCACCACCTCCAGAAATGAAGTGAGCGAACTGGAACTCACTGCAACAGGCTGAAGCCCATTCAGGCATTTACGGCATAAAATGAAAGAAACTGATTAAAATGCAACACTCTCACTTTTATAGTATTTGACGGGACAAAGCATTCTGTTTATGTCCAGATTTATTTAATCTAAGCTGCAAGCTGAAAGCATAGTATTATTTTCGTACATGTATCAAGAGTCTTTCACTACTATTAAGTTTTTTTTTCCCATCGAGCATCCAGTCAGAAAAACTACACACTGACCTAGTTACTTGAATTTTTCAGCCTTATGCTTTATGGTAATAGCCCTGAAATACCAGCTGGGCTGGAAAATAATTAAGGTAGCTTTTGCAACTGAAGAACACATATAGATATTCAGGACTCCCATCATAAACAGTCAGCTAAAGAAAAAAAAAAACATAAGGCAACTGCAGAGCTTCATTTCTCAACCAACCTTTTCCAGGAGGGAGGATCAAACAAATTTGTGACACTCCCAGCTCTACATTGCATTTTTCATACCTCCAAGTGCCTTTTAAACCGTGGAACCGAATGTTTCCACACAAACTGAAACACTGAGACATCTAGAACCACAGAATCATCAAAGCTGGAAAGGACCTTTAAGAGCATCCAATCCAGCATCCACCCAGCACTGCCACAGCAACCCTAAACCCCTAAATCACCACATCCATACACCTCTTAAACATCTCCAGAAATGGATACTCCACCAACTCCCTGGGCAACCTATTCCAAAGCCTGAGCACCACAAGAGGGAAAATCACTTTCTAATATCTAATCTGAATCTCCCTTGTCTCATCTTAGGCCATTTCCTCTGGTCTTTTTACTGCAGGCTCCCACCCACTACAACCTCACGTCAGGTAGGAGCACTTTAAAAGACTAAAATATTTAAGAGCAACACGTCCTCAATACAGACATCTTCCTGTTATTAAAACAGCACCTTTTTCTCCCCATGTAATTTAATCAAGATAGCACAGACGTAACTCGCACAGGCATAAGGAAAGGAGAGTGCTGAAAGAACAAATATAAGTCAAGCTGAAATCCCTTCCATGACACACGATGATCCTTCCCACAAGCAGAGGGAAGGAGTTTCCAAAACCCACAGGCTCGCAGGCAGCGAGGCCCTACAATATCCCTAACACATGGTGAGGGAGGGGCTCGAGGGAGCACAAGTGAGATCCCGCTCAAGGAGCTCTCGGCTAGGCTGGCATCTGGGGGGCCGCAGCCAGCGTCACATCGGTGTCTGGAGGGAATTGCCAGGGAGGCGGCAAGGGAAGCAGCCATTGGGGAAAGGAGACCAGAGCACGCCCGCCCTCCCACGCGCGTCGCCACCGCCACCCGCTCCAGGCCTCTCCTCGCTCCCTTCACCTTCCGCTCCCCCTGGACGCCGTACTTGTTCCCGCCCGGCAGCCCCAGCAGCCGCTCCAGCAGCTGCAGCTCCTCCGCGCCCCGCACCGCTGCCGCCATCTTGCGCGGCGGGACACGCGGGACAAGGAAGGAGGGCGGCAACAACCGCTCGCCCCATTGGCGAAGACCGCCACGGCGCCACCGAAGGAAGCGCTACTGCCATTGGCCCGAAAGGCCGGCTAGCCAATCAGAAGCCAAGAGAGGCTTCACGTTCAGCCGTTNGGGGGGCGGGGCAGCCGTGAGGGGCGGAGCGGGGGCGGCGCGGGAGGTGTCCCGGCACGGGGGTTTAAGGTGGTCAGTGTGGTTGGAAAAGGCCTTAGCGGTCACGGAGTGCCATCCGTGACCCAACATCACCATGGCACTGGCTGCCACATCCAGTCTGTCCTTCAACACCTCCAGAGATGGTGACTCCACCACCTGTCCCGGCAGCCCATTCCAGTGCCTGATCACCTTTTCTGTGGAAAAATTCCGCCTGATGTCCAGCCTGAACATTCCCTGATGCAGCTTTAGGCCATTTCCTCTCGCTCTTTTGCTGGTTGCCTGGCAGAAGAGGCCGACCCGCACCTGGCCACAGCCTCCTTTCAGGGAGTTGCAGAGAGCTATCAGGTTCCCCTGAGCCTTCTTTCCTCCAGGCTAAACNCTAGCCAATCAGAAGCCAAGAGAGGCTTCACGTTCAGCCGTTAGGGGGTGGGGGGAGGAGCAGCGGGGTCACGGATGGCGCATGCGCAGTCGGGCCCGCACATCCCCGGTCGCACGGTGGACCAGGCACGCGCGCGCCAAGCCGCGCCTCCGGGGCGGGGCCTCGCGGNCTTTTCTGTGGAAAAATTCCGCCTGATGTCCAGCCTGAACATTCCCTGATGCAGCTTTAGGCCATTTCCTCTCGCTCTTTTGCTGGTTGCCTGGCAGAAGAGGCCGACCCGCACCTGGCCACAGCCTCCTTTCAGGGAGTTGCAGAGAGCTATCAGGTCTCCCCTGAGCCTTCTTTCCTCCAGGCTAAACACCCCCAGCTCCCTCAGCCGCTCCCTATAGAACTTGTGCTCCAGACCCTTCCCCAGCTTCGCTGCCCTTCTCTGGACAGCTCCAGCTCTATCCCCGGATTTCCGCACTCCCGGTGTCCCGGCCTGCCGGCCCCTCGCTGCTCGGTTCAGTGCTGCACAAGGAGCTGCCCTGAGGTGTCCCTGGGGGGTGGCCTCAGGTTGTCCACACAGACCGTCCCTCCCTTCTCCTGGGCTTCTCACGGCCATTGCACGGCTTCTATCCATCCGTTCGCCCGTCCTGCCTTCCTCCATCTGGCAAATCTTGAACTCGTTGTCCAAGTGCAGCCAAATTTAGTAAGGGAGCTGAAGTTTTGTGGAGAGCTACATCACTAGGGATCTTGTGAAATGAAAGATCAGCCAGAACCAAGGTGCTACTCAACAGCATCAAAGGAGGAAGAGGAGGGATAAAAGTAGAGTTAAGAAAGTCATCCTAATCACTGTTAATAGTAGTAGTGGAGTTAAGAGATAAACCCCACAAAATCTCAGCTGGCTATGAAATAGCCTTATTTAACTGCACTTTAGTGTATTTGAGATTTGATGAATACATGATTTAATCACCTTTCCAATGGAAGATACTCAGCTGCAGATGTCCTACTTTTACATCTGATCACAAATATAAGGAATTAGAACCATTTTTCACTTCCAGGTTTATTCATTCAGAGTATCAAAATGTAATACTTGATAGAACACTACTAAACACCAAATTAACATTTTTTACTAGAAAGAATGAGCTAGTCTTGTCCTGCTACTGACATTTTCACAATACAGACTCAGGGCTATCACTGTGTTAGTCATCTCAGACAAGACGATCCTGACAAATGTCCTGTTTCTCCAGTGAAACACTTTATCTTGATACAAGGTGACATTTAGATTTGTAACTTCTGTTACAGATAAATCTGAAAGTGGACACTGAGCCTTCCTCTGTCTGGGGAGCAAATCTGAAATTGTAAGTGGATTTTTAAGCTTTATAGGATCTTTTATATTAATGTCTGCACAGCACTTAATTTAAAAAAAAAAAAAAACAAAAAAAAACTGCCTTGAAAATGGCCTTGCTCTTTGCAGAGCTTTTTGAAATTAATTAGCTCCTCTCTTTAAACAATATTTTGAAATTATATTGTTCCAGTAGTGTTCCAGCTCTGTGATATCAATGAATGATCTAAAATAGTACCAAAGGCTTCCTTTCCAGTTGAAAAATGGAAAGAAATGCTTTACCCCCTTTTTGAAAGCTAGATGATAGTTTAATTATTGAGCAATTTTACTTTTGTTAATGAACCATCTATCAGTAAATATGTGCCTACACTTACAGGGTATTTTATGTATTTATAATTTTTAGATGCTTTAGAACCTAGAAGATGCAATCTACCAGTGTAAAGTATTAGTATTGATGTGTTGAAATATCTATCAGTTAAAATAAAAAGGTCACAATTTCAGTCAGATGAAACCTGCAGGTTTTTGGTTGGTTGCTTCTTTTTTTTTTTTTTTTTTTTTTTTTTTTTTTTTTTTTTTTTTTTTTTTTTTTTTTGTTTGTTTTGTTTTGTTTTGTTTTGTTTTTGTTATTACTTTTTACTCCCAAACCTCAAAGTTTTAAAGACCTTGGAAAAGGAGACTTTATAAATTAGATGAAGGAGAGTAACTGCTTATGGTTGTGTAGTAGTTTTGCCTTGATAGCAGTGTTTAGCAAAGTCTGTCTCCCTTTCTTTTTCTGGGCACAGTTCTCCCTTCATTCCATTAGGTGGAGCTTTGTGATTAAGGCTGCAGAAGAAACTTGCTTCCGATGCGAAATAATTCAGCACGAAATGGCTGGGGGAGGAGGTGAAGAAAGCCTTCTTTGCTTAGAGGTATCATTGTCCTGTACGCAAACTCAAGACACAAAAATCTGAATCAAGACCCTCACATACAAGGAAAATAAATTGAAAAATCGATTCTGTCAAACAGGGCCCTGCTCTAATCTGCTGTTGTCACAGTCAAGTTCCGAATCTAAAATACCTTAGGTTATAAATTAAATGTCAAATATAATTAATTTGCCACTTGAAACATGAAGTGGATGACTGTCCTTTGGAGAAAGCCTGACAGCTTTATGTATGTCGCATTGGTATCTGTTAAAACAAGCTTCACATGCCAGATGATCCTTGTGTGAATCATACCGCTGTTAGCTGTACCAGAATTTTGTGGATGGAATAAGTCTCATAACAGTTTTCTCCTTAATTGTCTGAAGCTTTTACAAGACAATATAAATCAAGTGTCATCTGCATCATCTGTGCAGAATAGTGGTTTTATCATACATCAAATAAGCAATTTATTTCTTACTCATTACTACAGAAGCTATTGTTGAATATTTACATACAAATCTATATTTTATACAAATGGAGAATGTTTTCTGCCCTGTGCCTTGACCCCACTGCAGTTACAATTTGCATCCAGTTTTCTTTCCATCTGAACTTCAGCAACAGTGGCTGTAGCCCTGCCATCCTTTTCCACAGGGACGTCAAGGTTATAATTGAGTACCACTCCATCCTCAGCCCAGTTCCCTGGGGCATGGAGATCCCGTTTGCATGGCCTCCTCGCCTTGCCCCAAACCAGAAGCAAAGAGGTCTTTTTCACATTTTGTGTTTTGTGTCCTTGCTTTGCACAATGAACTATACTTACCTTAAGGCTTGTTTATTCACAGGTACCCTCAGGGAGGTGGAGGAGGCAGGTTTGCCCAATGGACACTTTTACACAGTTGTTGAAATAAAAATGTCAGTGTACCACATTATTTCCCACTAACAGGACCAGTAGGACCTTCCTAATTTAAACCTCATAAAAATTTCCTGAGCAGGGTGCTGCAGCAAGGTTTCACTATTAATTTTTAAATGTGGTTAACAAACTAGCTAAATGTTTGTGGGTGATACCCTTTACACTGCCTGTGTCATCAGGATATTCATTTAGCTTAAGAGAAAAAAAAAAGAGAGACTGAGACCATGCTGCTCATTGAAATGAGGGGAACTTGTGCAGACAAACTGAAAGATCCAGACTTGTTCCTGGTTCCTGCAGTGGCTGAATGACGCACAGATGAATTTGACTTTTTTTTTTCCAAGTATTCGTGGAAAATCGAACACACAAAAAGAATGGTTCTTGTAACAACCAGCTCTCCTCTGCTTCAGCTTCTCTTTTTTTTCTGCTCAACCCCGTGCTCTATAAGAGAAACATGAGCCTTAGGTCTGTGTTAAAATTTAGCCATTCTTGTATGTGTCAGGCAGAAAACAACTCCAAAACAATATTTTAAACCTAAGAGGCACAACAATTTTTTATTTTTGTCTCATTTCCATAGGTTATACTGACAAAAGGACTGCTAGTTAGAAGCCTTTCTGCAGGCAGGCACTCAGAGAGGTTACTGTCCCAGCAGCTGATTTTGGCCTAAATGCATATTGAAGGAAACAGGGAAGGGAACATTGCTGTGTGATTACTGCTGTGATAGTGCACCACCAAAAGCAGGGAAAGGTCACACTTTTGTCCTTCTGAGAATACTGACCTCATGCACATGTATGCCTTAATTTAATAAGAGATGCATATGTTTATATTCATTTCAGTCAGAGCAACAACAGGATTTGTCACTGACCATTATAAAACTGACTGATTTATTTTTCACTTCTTTTTCACTTCTGTTCCGTGGAAAATGATTGCAAGTCACAGTGCTGCCCAAACACTGCAGTGAGTTAAGGTTAATATCATATTAGCTGCAACACTGGGCCAGATTCACAGGCAGGATAGCTGCATTACTGCACTGCTGCATAAAATCTAATTAACCCAGGTAAGAGGAAATCAGCTCCACACCACCATGCCTAAAGTGTTCCCAGACCTGACTCACTTGTACATAGCTCAGAGTTCCCTGTTGTCTCTTATAGGCATATCTACATTTGGATCTCAAAAACCTTGTGACTCAATTTTGAAATTAAACAACTGTTGAACATAGGTGACAGTTTGGGTTTGATAATTCCAAAATAACTTTGACTGTTTTCCATGGATTTGGAGACCAATCAACAGAGTGTGAATGTATTCATAAACACATATATTCATCTATAAAAATTGTCTCACTGATGTTCCTTTGGAGTATTTTTTTTGACAGAAAGCCCAGGAAACTTTATTCTTTAATAAGGAAAGAGTCAACTCTTAAGCACAGATTATTACGAGGTTTATTTCACTGAGACAAGAAAACATGGAGCAACACAGAAAATTTAGTGAGAGTTCTGTAGAAACCTATTCTGCTCTCAGCTTCCTCCTCTTAAGTCAAATTTACTATCCTTTATTTATCACTTGCCTTCCAAATTTGAAGATACCATTAAAGAAAAACAACCATTATTGATGGGTGTATGGAAATTTGGGCTTACAAGAAATGGCACAGAAGAGAACAAACTGGCAACTGACATACCAACCTGAATGCTAAGGTCTGGTTCAGCAGGTGACCACTGTTTTTGTCAGCGGTCATGTGTATGTGGCAAAGCAGTTCTGTCCCTGACAGCTAAATAGATGAAGCAGATGGCAGATTTTAGAAGAGCTATACCTAGACAACTACACCTGGTTTATCACATGTAAATGTGGTACATTTAGTTGTTGAAATATTTAGTTGTTGAAATGCATAGTTGCAGCTTCTTTTACAGATAAGCAAGTGCTGGGTTTAGTCTGTTGTGTTTTTGACAGCATGATCATTGTAAGTGAATTGCTGCTGTCAAGAAGCTGTTTTTAGGGGGTTTGCCCTAATTGCATAATGCAGAGTCCTGGGATGAAAAGGTTAAGCTATTTCAGTGTACCCTATCAGTAACGTGCCACGTTTATCCAGACTAATTCTGTTCTTTGTTCTCCAGCTATGGCTGTGCTGAGCTGGAAATATGTCCTGAATATACACTAGATGGCAGGCGGGTCAGGGGGCTGGAAGAGAGCCTTGCCTATTCATCACACAGCCCTCTCTCCTGCCTCCAAAAGATCAATTGATCTTCCCCAGGCCTCTACAAAGCACATTCGTCTGGCTGTACTAGATATGAGTATGCAGTCAGCGGACTAGAAACTGATGTAGCCCTCTGCTCACAGGATGCTAGGCCATGTTGTTTCTGACAGATTTGCTTTTGCCTTTTAGCCGACAAGGAGAAGATGCCCGATCACTAACAGCTCGATCAGTAGCAGCTGTTGCTGAGAATAAGGCTTGTGTTAGAGAAGTGGATGTGTTAAAGAAGTGCTGTCAGCACCTGAGGCAGGCTCTGATGGCTTGTCTTCAACAGCAGACTCCTGTATTTGCCCTGCAGGAGACGATGGCAGCTTGTCGCAAATTTTTTGTAGCAGAACATCTTTCCAATGCTCTGTGATGCCCCAGGATGAAAGATGCCCTCAACGTTGCCCTTAAAGTGGTGATCTCATTGCAATGCCAGTATGTACAGCCTTGAATACATTATTCCTTACTGGAGGATCCTTTGGGAGCTGTCGTGACACAAGGTCAAATTCAGCCCTCATGTAAACTTATGGCGCTGACTTGACCCACAGCTCTGTCACTGTAACAGAAATGCTGTCAGCTTTCACCTCTCCTGATGTCCTTGAGGAAAGGGTGGATTTGAAAGGAGATGTCACATCACAATCAGATTATGCTAATGTCATAGGTGAGTCTCACAAGGCTCTAAGAATGAACCACATTTTAAAATAGTCTTTCCTGTAGTTCTGTGTTTTTCCATTAGTGGTAGTTGTAGGAAAGCCATGAGTGGCCATCAATTGTTTTTCCTGTCCCAGACAAAAAGTTTCCTCAGTGTTGAGTTGCAGTCAGATGCATTTAGGATTCCTGCTCTGGTGTGAGAATTTCTGAACTGGTGCACCTCTTCTGATTTTAATGCTCAAGTATTCAGATTTTAAGGACACAGCTACTCTACAGACAGACTCATGCTAATATAGTTACTGGTACAGATAAAACAAGTCTCTACTGGGGATCTTAGATAGTTTCTTATATCTGTTTCAGGGCTCAAGTACTTCTATAAAAGCAAGGCAGTTTTTATTATCAGTTAATCCAAACCTAATCAGCACATCTCTGGATAACAAGTGGTGGAAAACATGTTTTTTTCCCTATGCTCCTCTAAACTATTGCTGCTGGTGGCTCTGTATCAGTTGAGAATTATGAAAAAGCAAATGTTTATGTAGTTTCAATTGCCTTACTGAGTAGTGAAATAGTTGGGACTCTTGGAAGTAGCAATGGGAAAATCTCACTTTGAATAAACCTGTATATTTTAGTATTTAGAGAATGCAGTAGTTAAAACATTAACAATAAAAAAAAAAAAAAAGAAAAAATGGAATCAGGTTTAGATAGTTCCTAATCCAACCATCTGACACTTCCTAGAGTAAAGTACCTGCACATTTTCTCAAATAGGACAGGAATGAGCAAATACTACACACAAACACTTTTCTTCTTTTTGAGTCACTGAGGAAGCACTCACTAAAACTAGAAAACATTTCAGAACAGGAAAATGAGAGAAGAGCAATAGAGACCTGGCAGAGTGAATAGGCAGGTGTTTATCCAGACACGAACACCGAGAGGCTCCTCCCCTGAGCAGCAGCCAGCCCCAAAGGAAAGCTAAGAAACCCTTCCTCCTGCAAATGTGCTTTGAGACAAGTTGCACGAAGATGACAGAAGAAAACATCAGGTCACAACCAGACAAATGAAAATATGGAGCTAATGACTGACCATAGTTTGAGATCTCTTTCATATACATGCAATCGCAGGGTTTATTTGCAGCAAAAAAAAAAAATACCCTTGAAGCTGGTATTGCTACTGAAAGTAAATGTGAAGTAGAAATGAAGGTTCCTGCATTTGTTCTTTGCTTCTCTTTACTTGGTCTCTTTTAACTTTTAAATGCTGGAGACATAGATCTACAAAGTAAGATAACAAATTAAAAATATAGAATTGGAATTAGGCAGTACATTATATAACTTTTTAATGCATATTTTTCCAGAAAGGCAACTTTCTTAAAGATAAAATATGTTTGGAATATAATTTAGAGACTCAGACCAACACCAGCTCTGTCTGTGGGTGGCTGCCTTTGTGAGAGGAAATTTACGTTTAGTTTTTGGCAAGTGTGTTAGTTTAACATTACCACATACATGTCCTAAAGGGAAAGCTGTATTGGTGTGGAGATGTCAGATGAAGCTCTGCTACTGCAATTCATGGCACTTTACCCAGGATTGCAGGGAGGAGTTCCACACAAACCTTATGAATTTAAGAATTTCAGGTTATGTTGACCATAACCCATGAGTTTGATAATGGACCTACCAGAAGAACACAGGGTCACAAATAGAAGAGTATCTTGTTGTCCAGTGCCTCTGCAAAATCACACAATTCCTCCTTTTCCTAGGTGTTAGAGTGGTTTTTGGTTTTGGTTTGGTCTTCTTTTTTAAGTTTCAATTTTTGTACTGATCTCTCCTCCATTTCCCTGTTCCTCTCTGCAGTGATCTTCAGTCTTGCTTCTACTCTCCATCCAAATCTTGTCAAAACCATATATGGTGAGACAGACATTTTTTAGAGCGAGTGTTTATTTACTGCTGGTTTGGAAAGCATTTTGTGGAGGTGAGGAGCGAGGATTATGTGATGATGAGTATTTGACCTGACTACAGCAAGGAAGTATAATGCAAAGGAAGCAGGTTATGGCTATAAGCTGCTGGATGTCGTTTAACACATCTGTGACATTTTGAAATATCTGCTTTAGAATTATTTGAGCCTATAGTCTGAGGGCCTGTAATTGAGTTTTACTTCTTGGGAGCTCACAGAGGTTCAGACAGGGGTTTACAAAATATACACAGAGATCAAGTGGTTTGAAATTCAAACTGATTTTCTATCTTCTCTTTGTGTTTTTTTTTTNTTTTTGGTGTGGCAAAAAGGAATAAATCCTCAAAACACTTTTATCCAAAGCCAGTTTCTGCCAGCAAGGGAAATTTAATCCACTCAAGCCACCAAATCATTGAGTACATTTATTCATTAAAGTAATCAATCAGTGGAAATAGGTTTCTCTTTTTTATATATTAAATGGCAAAAATGATGAGTTCATAAAAATGTCAAGAAATTTTCATCTCTGCTATCTCTTTTCTAAGGTCAGCTGTCTTCAAACATATTATCCCATTTGTGAGAATCTTACTTATTCTGTCTTTCTTGTAGAAAGCTGAGCATTGAGTATTACACAGAGATTAAAATTGAGTAGAAACTATAGAAAATGTCAAACATAGCAGAAATCATGACACTTGCTCTTTTGACTAGGCACAAAAGCATCAACAGCTGTTAATTTTTGAAGCTAGTACTCTGGCAGTGTTACATTAATACATCAGTCACAGCAACTTCTTGTTTCCATTTTTGCTAGCATTTACAAGTTTGTCAAGATCTATCGTCTCTTTCCCTTATGCAGTTGGCTTCTTTTATTTTGACAAATGGATCCTTGCCAAGAAGTTATGTATGTGCCTTGCACATCATCATTTAGAAGCAGGAGACAGCATTGGGATTATCATTTTTCTCTACCATTTATAATGCAGCCTGCTTCTTTGAGATCTTTCAGTGGAAAAGACCGGGTGAATAAAAGCATCAACTGTCCATTTGCCATGGGAAATAAAATTAGATACATTGTTTGCCTGACTCACGCTAAACCTAGAAATTAAGCTCCTTTTATTTTGGAAAAGATGAAGTGCCTCCCAGGTTAGTCTTGGAGCTCTTGATCATTTAGGAAAGGAGGAATGTAAAGCGACCAACTGCATCATGAAATCAGTGCCTTACATCTGTAGACAGTCTGTTAAAACAGACTAACCCAAATTTATGAAACACTCTTTAATACCTCTGAGTGAGAGACCTTACAATTGTTATTATGATTCCAAACCTCAAAAATGTTGCTACAGATAAGGAAGAGATGAAATAAAAGGCATTGCCAATATTTTGGGTGAAATAGCAATTTCTTAGGTGGCGTTTCCAGATCTTCCCAGGAAGATATGGGACCATGGGCTATGCCCCAATCTCCAGAGAAGGAAGAATATTCCCAGGTAATTTCCTGAAGTAAAATTCTGTCCTGAAATGTGTTGTTACCAAACCATTTGTTTGTTACTATTGAATTTGGTGACAGGTTTAACTGTGCGAGTGTGAAAAAGACATGCTGATCTTCCTCAGTAGTGTCAGGAATATTACTACCTCCCCCAGCAACGCAGCTCCGTCTGTGGCCAATTGACAGAGGAAATTGATTGACAGCAGCCCTGAAGTATGGACTAATTAAATATATCATAAGTAGGTTGCAGTGAACACAAATCAGCTTGACCCAAAAAATTTTGGTTCCCAGACGTCACCAAGATTTTCTGTTTAGCTTTGTAATATAGTC
This sequence comes from Peucedramus taeniatus, assembly GCA_013400575.1. Lineage (NCBI taxonomy): Eukaryota > Metazoa > Chordata > Aves > Passeriformes > Fringillidae > Peucedramus > Peucedramus taeniatus. The sequence continues at coordinate 48,927 of WBNO01007763.1, forward strand.
AGGGTCCAGAAACAGTCTCTAAATAACAGGGGCATCTTTGATGTCAATTCTTACTCAGAGTTTTAAAGTTGACTAACAAATACCCGTGGAACAAGCAGACTCTAAAGGGCAGCCAAAGGCCTGTTTGTGTGGAGAAATTACTGAGGGGTAAGGTAAGATGAAAACTGAGAGTACAGAAGCTGTCTGCACTCATTCTTCATGGGGAGAGTGGTGAGCCCTCAGGGTGTGCTCAGATGGTCCCTGCCAGTGCTTGCTGAGGTAGTTTAAGGGGTCATTGTCCCTGGATGTCTGCTTTGTCCTTTTGCTGGAGATTATGGCACTTTTTCCAGTGGGGATGGAAAGGAGCTCATGGCCACCCTCCCACTGTCCTCTTTCAAAGCCTGCTGTGTTCATTGAAATTAGCCATGAAGACTGATTTGTGTTTAGGAGCTAAGGTGCTTTTGATGGAGGCTGAAGAACTGAACCACGCTTGGGTTTACTGCCCCAGCTAAGGGAAGAGAACTGCTCTCAGAAGCATGAGGCATGTACCATAATAACATAGAAGTTTTAATAGCAACCCTTTGTGAATGTAGATATCATGAATTTAATGATTAAAAGGCTCTACACAGTAGATCAGGGCAGAATAGCTGGTGGCTTGTATGTTTTCAGATTATAGTCTTGCACTAACTTCTTGGGCATATAAAAACAACGCTGCAAATTTCAGTTATTCAAAGACACAGTAAACTTGTTTCTTTTGGGGCAAAGCAATACCATATAAATTAGTTATTTCACTAGAATTTGGTAGTCTTTGTATACTGGATGACATTAAACAGAGCAGAACTTTGCCTGAGTAAGGAAGTGCAGCTACACTGCAGCAGCTATCATTATCCCTAATTGGAATGACAAGACCTGTTCAGATCCTGCTGAGCATTTCCTTATATGTCTATTGCATGCACTGAAAATCAATTTTTCTTGAGATTTTGATGTGTTGTATGACTCTTAATACATATCCTGGGCCTTGGGACTGGGCTGTATCAGCTTTCTACAGAGATGCAGGATTTAAGTAAAGAGAGCAAAGAGGCTGAGATGCAGTCTTAGAGAGTCTGTGCAAACTTGGAAATCAGTTGTCAGTGTATAATAGTTCCTTGAACACTCAGCAGAGCTTACAGAATATCTTGAATTGCTTTGCATTTTTGAAAGACTTCAGGTATCTTAAAGGTATGCAGAAAACACAATTAGTGTCAAGTTACTGCAGTTTGGGCTCACAGCCTTAGCATCTTCGCCTATGGGCTAGAAATGACCAATCTTTACTACCCATCAGAAATATCTACGGATGAATGATCATTAAAAATATTGTGAATATCACTTCATGCTTTCAAACTAAGCTTATCTTCTGCTCATTGGCAACATGACCAATTTTGGGATAAGAAAAGAGATAGATATATATGCCATAGAAGAGATTGATATATATGCAACATAATTTAGCTCAGTTGGTTGGAGCATGGTACTGATAATGCCAAGGTTTTGGGTTCTATCTCTGTATAGCCCAATCAGTTAAGAGCTGGAAGATCATTCTGTATTTTTTTCCAGCTCAGAATATTCTGTGGTATTCTGGCTGTAACACATCTTTCTCTTTTGTATCCAATCTTTGACTATGTGTAAATGAACATACCCAGTAGCAGGAACAATTCACAAAGTTGAATCAAACAATATACCACACAAAAAATACAAAGGTGGTCTTCTGTAGCAACCCCACCACCACTGAAACTTTCCTGACAAAGTTTCATCTGCACTTTTCTGGGTCTACTCAAGGGAGAAGAGTTCAGGAACTTCAGGCAGACCTTTTTCAACAGGTTTCCTTATGATAAAAAGATACTATGTCCTCCTACAAAAGGTTTTATGGACACCATGAAAGGCAGCTGGGTCAATATTGATAATAAAGAGGAGAAACTTGGAGACTCTCCAAGAGGAGACTTGGAGACCTTCCATGCACCACTGCTCACGCTGAAGAACAGGTGTTTGCTATTCGACACGCACAGTTACTTTGCTGTAATGGAGGCACCCAGCCCTGCTCAGCAGAGTTATTTTTCATCCTCCTCTGATACTGATGCCAAAATCTCGATTCCAACATATCAGGTCGCCATTCATTTGTTTGAGAAGCAAGTACGTGAAGGAGTCCTTGGATTTGCAGAATGTTTTGTCTATTTCTATGTCACGGCTTGTCTTGCTTTTGCTGCACTTTATGACGTCTGGATTCTGTATGGGCAATGGAGCATGTGTTGGTTCTGTCCTATTCTCTCTGCCCTAGAACAAGTGCTGCTGGTCAAAAGGCTCTTATTTTGTGGCTCTACCAAAGTGGGAATGCAAGTGGAAAACAGGTGGAAGAAAATTATCAGTGCTACTCAAAAACGTTCCTGTCCTATTCCAATACGTGGACTTGAGTTTCCTTCTTGAAACTAACATATCAACTGAAAATGCTTAGTGATTCATTTAGACTCCTAAGGAGAGGGAAATCCTATGAAAATACACCATTCCAGGCCCAAATGGACTTCCACTCTTGACAAGGGGAGTTTTACCACCAGTTCAAATGAGAGTGCTTGGGGTAAGCTTTCTGCAGCCACTGATCCTTCTTTTCTTCATTCATATAACGAAACCACACTCAAACAGAGGGGAAGAAGTACTTGCAGCTCTAGGGAAACACAGGGCAGATCCTTGGGTAATTAAATTAGCCCAGTTCCACTGTAGCCAGATATGTATACTGTATTCACTGAAGTTACCCCCATTTTTCCTGTCCAAGGCTCAGGTTGACAGTGTTTGAACATATCATTGCTCCTTAGGCTGCTGCTCTCTCTGTACATCTGAGTGGCATAGAAATCAGAGGGCAAATGCAGTCTTCCGGCAACCATTCAGAAGTGTTACATTTTGTATTAAAAAATGTAAATTATTTTCAGACTAGATTTAGTTCATTTCTCGCAGGCTAGTTTTACAGAGATGTGTAACTGTAGCTGGACACTGCCTGTAGTAGTTAAACTTCATGGTTGTTGTGAGGGTCCAGTCACTGGGAGGGCTTGCAAGTGCAGCTGCTTGGTCTTTGCAGCCACACCTGAGTCATGCTGGCTTTCACTTGCCTGCTTAACCTCACAGATGAGAGGCAGAAACTTTTCACCCGGCCTGATCTTTCCCATAAATGCAAATATGCTCATGTGTTTATAGCTACAAATAATTAGCATATTTTAAAAAGAAACAAAATAGAAGCAATCATGAAATGGAGACATAGGATGTGAAGCATGTAAGCACGCTGGGGGTAAGGCCCAGTTTCCAGAGGCTGCTGGCAATTGCCTCGTGCCATAGGGAGAGCTGCTGCTTTCTATAATGCATGGAGCCAATTATACCAGTGTCTTGACAGAGGGGAAGGGGGAGACATCTTTTCACTGACCCTGACAGACAACAAACTTCTACCCGGAAGCCTGATGTCTGATTAGTTTTTCAGGTTTTTTACTGAAAGGCTGTTAAGTAATAAAATAGTTTATTCCTAAGACCAATACTACTTCATTTACCAATATACCATTTGATGTATTCCTCTTAGTTTTTTTTCTGGTATCAACTTAAATACCTGTTCTTTCCCTCCTGAAGATGTGGAATTGCTAACTGACAAGTTCAGTTAGTGGGAGCTGAGTCAATAATACCTCCAGAGATTAAGGGGACTAAATATTTATAAGCATTTTAATGTTTTAGAGTACTTTTCATAAAGAAAAAATCTAACAATTAGGTACTAATATAAAATGAACAAAATAGTATACTACTAAAAGGTCAAGTTTATGTAATATGTTTTGCACTCAAACCACACAAAGAAAAAGAGTTAAGTATTTGATTTCACTCTGAACTTTATGCCTTTGATAAATTTAAGATTATTATTGTATTTAAGCTATTTTATGTCCTTAGTGGGAGTTAAGGCACTCAGCACTTGCAGAATTGAAGAAAGGATGTGAGCAGTAATTTGACCACTCTTGAATTGTATTGCCTAACATCTGAGAAGGATCAGGAAGACAATCCTTAGCCCTGAGCATTATATACAAATGAAATAGGGGTTATCTGGGGGCAGCATAATTCATTAAATGTTCCTTCTAAATGTAAAACACCACATTCCCTCGACACAGTCAGCCTTTCTATCTGCAGTCTAGTTGTGACATAAAAAAGATATTACAGTAAGAGTAAACTGAAATTCAGAAAAGCCCAGAAGTTCACTGTTAAAGCTCGTTCTATTTTATCATGACATCTTTTAACAAACAGACAGAAAAAACATTATAGGTATCACAGTCCTCTGAAAAGAATGTCTGATTTTAGAAGATGGGACTAGATTCTTAGGTGGTATCAATCAGGAGATTTACATTAATTGTAATCCAGTTACCCTGTAGCTGTATCAGCTGAGAAGCTGATCCAGGAGATGTAATAGAAAAGCATCCATAAGTAGCTTCATCTTCCTGTCATACATCTCTCTTTTACTGCAGGCCAGTCTGGGAAAAATTTCAAACAAATGCTCTGATCAGATTTTTTATGAAGACTGCATAGAATTACACTGGGTCAAAAAACCCAGTTTATTTCAAGGGAAGATGTAAGGTGACCAGACCAAAGTTCAAAAAAAATCTTGTAACTGTAATTGCACTATAAGACATGTACATCACCCCATTACACAGACTGTGTGTTCTTACCTTTGATATATTTATTCTTACATCAAACCCTCTCGTGGAACACGGAAGGGTTAGTTGTCCAGGTACCCTACTTACAGCAGGGTAAGTAAGTGGTTTGCTCAAGGCTACCCAGGAAAACATATCAGAAGAGCACGAGTCTTTCTCATGCTGGGCTAATGCCACAGTCCCCAGACCACTTCTGCCTGCCTAGGTCTCCGTCTGTTATTTAATTAATATAGAGGCTATCGATAATCTTTGGAAAGTCAGTTATTTATGCTCCAGCTTAACCAACACAGAAAAGTGGAAATGTCTGTCTTTGTGAGCTGACAAATGGAGAGTGTTATATAAAGGCAATTGATTTTAAATTTGCTGTTGCCACGCCGTTAACAGGAGAGCAGCCCAATGACTGGGATGATTCAAGGCGCTCCCCTTGGCTCCACCAGCACTGCCCAGTGCCCTGCTCGTACTCGGTGTCGTGTGAGAGAGAGGCAGACAAGTAACCAGGCTGGTCCCCCTCCATTGTACAGCCCCATCTGTGCTCACAAAGCTGGCATGAAGTCTCAAGGTCTGAACAAAAGTACTGCTGACCCCAGTGGATATTCAGTTATGCCAAGTGACACTTGCTTTCAGTTCAAATTGCCAACAAATATGAAGGAAAGTTGAAGAAGTCTTGGAAAACAGTTTTGTAGGATTTACCCTAAATTAGACTATAAAAATATATACAAATTTGTGGAGAAAAGGGAATGGAAAAAACTTAAAAAGAAGCATTTATGTTTCCTTTTCCAGAATTATGTTTTAAAATTTCCTCATGGAAATGCTGCTGATTCATGTATTTTAAAAATATTCTCTTCCTGTTAAGCCTCTCCCACAGTAGGTCAGTCCTGATTCACTGTCCACTGAAGTAGATATTTGTATTTCCTCATGTTTGCATTAATCTTAATACATCCAGGGTCCCTCTAAAACTTTGGAATACTTTTTAACTACAGGCATTTTTAAGTCCTTTAAGAGAGTATATAGAAAATGATGTTACAAGTGAGTAGTAGAAAGATTTTGTTCCTTATTATCTGTGACCATGCAGAATTGTAAAGGAGACATTGAAAGAAATAGGTGAATCTGGCAACTTACTGGATTTTTATTGCCTTAATATGGTGAGATAGGGAACAAGCAAAAGCATGCCTTTTTCTGAGTGATTCCTGTTTATTCAAAATCCATGAGGGCTTAACTTAAAAATATATGATGCTATTGAGTTCAGCAAGCTGCATGATTTATTCAACTGGGCTCACCATTTCTTCCTGTCAGTTATATGTGATCATTTATTGAAAGTGTCTATCACTCATTATATATTTATTTTTTGGAGTTTAGAGACAGTCTTTTAAAAGACTTTCACACAGGGGTATTAGGGCCCAATACTCAAGAGCTGACTTTTAGCTAGTCAGTAAAATAAGTGTTTTGGGACATGTTATCAGTTTATCTAAGTCCTTGTAAGCCTCATGCTTCCAATTTGCCTCAGCCCTGAGAATCTATCCTATTAGCACTAACCTTGCACCTGGCCATTTTTTGTACAGTTTCGCTTTGGCACAGTGCAGTGTGGCTGAGACATTTTCCCAGAAAAAATGCAAAATGTTATACACCATCTCATGTCAGGTATTCTGTACCTCAAATGGGTGGAACAAAGCATGTTATTTCCACTTAGTGGGAAGAAACCAACATTGTTATTTCTACTGCTCTAGTGTCAGGGCTTTTTATTTCCACCACAGTGATTGTACAGGCTCTCATAACCAATAAGCCAACATCCACCCTGCCAAAAAAAACAACAAAAAAACCCTTGGCTGGTCAGAAGCACATTAGAGCACACAAAAGAAAACTGACTTAGTCTTCAGATAGAAAGGAAATGTCTACTCTCCTGATAGTAGGGCAGAATTTGACTAAAAAATTACATTTCTCTGACAGATGGACAACCTCTGGATCATTTCCAGTTCTCCAGATGATGCATGTAGAAAAACCAAAACAACAAGCTGAGGTCATGTATAGATTCCTAAATTTAAAAAGGGGAAAGGAAACATGCACTACTTGCTTGTAGTTTTGTAAGATAAATGCAGTTCAGGTTTAAAGCTTCTGGACACAAACGGTCAGATCTAAAGGGCCCAGATACATCATATTAGACAAAAAAATGTCGTATCTCTCTAGAGCAGTGTAAGTTCTTAGAGAATTTCCTCTGAATAAGGGACACAGACTCACTTCTCAAAATTTTCTGCAATGAGAAACAGCTTCAGGGTGAAACTGTGGCTCCCTGGAAACTTTGTCACAGAGCTGATGTGAACTAGCTCACTGTGAATGCTGGCTGTGCCCCATTCCCAGATTGCTCTTCCCACTTTTCAACCTCAACTGCCCTCAGTCTTCAGCCCTCTGAGTGACCTTTTCTTATGGCACAGCATGGTGCTCTGACCTACTCCAGCTCCCAACAACAGGCTTTCTGTTGAACAGCATGTGAACATGGGCCAGGAAAAGATGGCTTAGATTTTATGAGGATTGTGGACTACAGAGACATTGCCCCTGAACACCCATGAAGCTTGATTATTGGGTTGGAGGAAATCTACATTAGCTCTCAAATGTAAATAGAACAAGATGCATTTGTCTTAGCTGAGTGTACAATCTGTACATTCTGGGTCTACGCACAGTTTATTTGCTGTGCTGAGAAAGAAAATATATTGGTTTTATTCCTTATCAGTAGAAAAAATATGTCTCTATTATCCACAAAACTAAGACTCACTCACATTTATACATGTGATGTATTTTTAAAGGATGGAAACTTCATGAGTGAAACTAAAAGATGCTTTTAGTTGAAAACGATGATTCTGTTGTTTGCAAGCATAATGATCTCAGTTCAAAAAATTAGTACAAAATGTGTGCAGAAATATGAAAATGAGTGCTTGGACAGAAATGATCACCTTTCACCTTGGAATGTATATTTTAGTGCTCTTAACAAGATTGTTTTTTTCATGAAGCTGTACTCAATAAATTATGATCTGTGACTTGAGAGTTCACAATATATATGAGATATATATTTTTTTAAAGCATAGAAATATTTATGAAATTTATTTACTTTACAGAGAATTTTACTGAGAATTATTAATTTCATGTCACCACAGCCCTTAAATTTGAGGCTGACATCAGCATAAGATATGTGTTGTTTATTATTATATGGTGAGGGACAGTTTCAAAAAGTCTGCTACAGGTGCCTGCAAGAAATAGTAATATTAATTTTAACCCATAATAAACCGTTCTCACTGGTACCAGCCAACATCTGCCTAGTTGCTGCTATACATCTTTACCCAGCGACGTCGGAGGTGTGGCCATCCTGAACCCTGTTTCTCAGAGGGTCTGAGGATGGGGAGTTGGAGGAGATTTCAGCCCAGTCTGAGATCTCGGATCCAGCACCTGGATCTTTATCAGGGAGCAAGAGCAGCAGCAGAGGACGGGAGAATTCTGGGCATGCTTCGGCTGGAAGCACTGCACGGCAGAGCTGTGGATGCGCTCCCCGCCGGGGCGCCGGTGCCGCACGGTCCCTGCAGCGCCGGCTGAGGTCACTGTGGCTCCGCACCTCCCGCTGCTTTTGGAGCAGCTTTTTGCTGCTGGAAGAAAGGATATGGCAACAAATTTTTCTATTTTTTTTTTCTCCCAGCACATATCGTTTCTAAAAATGGGGACTAACTGATGGTTGCAATTTTGATGGGGATTTACCTGTAGGCAAGACGGCAATCAAACCCACACTATTAACGGAAGGCTGATTGAGTTAATGAATATAATTGTCAACTCTGCAAACTGATTCAGTCTGTCTAACAATCTATCAGTTTGTCTTTCCTCTTGGAGTTGTCCCCATTTATATCTTGCTCTATGGTGGCTATAGGCGAGTACCTAAAATCCCTATAAATATAATATTGTTTGAGGGAGGACTGATGGATGCTTGGGAAAGAAAAGGGAATCTGCTATACCAGGTAGCTGAATTTATCACTGTTCAATTAAACATGATGAATTTGGACTAGGCAGCTGAAATAGTAGGTAATATTAACTTTTGATTTTATCAAACTGGTCTGCATGAAATTCAGGTCCTTTATTCATTAGACTAAGTCTGCAAAGGACTCATCCTTAACTTAAACGACTTAAGGTCTGATGAATGAAACAGTGTACAGGAAGCATTGCATATAGGTATCAGAGACTGATACTCTAAAGTAAGGACAAAATGTTCTGTGGAGCAGGGAAGAGATAAGGAAATGTGAGAAAACATAAAAAATGCCTTCTGTGAGTCTGAATTTCAGGCTTGGCAAGCCTGCAGCCCACCAGCCTAAGATGAACCACTGGATCTGCAGGAGATTTCCTTCCCTACAGGGAACCCCATGGACCTGTAAAGAAAGGCTTTCCATCCTCCCCATCAGTTCAGAGAGAAAAGAGGGAAGATGAAGACTAAACTACTGAATAGTCAGAAAAACTTAATTCACAGCTCAAGCCAGGGACAAATCCAATTTGGAAGAGCCCCATACAGATCACATAGCCTTATAGCAAGCAGTTGCTATAAATGACCCTTTTCAGATGTATCAGAAGAAGTGTACATTCAGCTCCTGATAGAGGAAGCATATTCTGCTTCCTCAGAGCTTGAACCAGTCCTCAGAGCTACCATCACTGAAGAGGTGCCATCACTTCAAACTACAAGAGAGTTGCCTGCCTTTCCCCTAGGGTCACTCATAAGAGAACAACAAAAATGAGATGACACTCCACGTCTGTGATGAACACTGTAAAACAGTGTGACATTGGAATAATAATACATACCTTTTACAGTGGAAAAAAACCCCCTGTATTTGCAGAGGAGCCACTTTTGAACTCTGCTAGTGAAAGTAAGGAACAAGAACCCACAGGGAGAGATCAGAATTACTCCCCAAGGCTGGAGCTTCTCTCTTTGGAGCAAAATAAGAGTTGTCCTTCATGTGCTCCAAGGGAAAGGTCAGGTGGAATCAGGTTGCCCCAGGTCTACTTGTCTGTAAGTGAGGCTTTTGTGCCTCTAATGGCAGGGACACAGTCAGGCCTAGGTAGTCCATAGCTGTGTTTTATAGCTGTGATATGGGCCTGATCTAGCTTAACTCATGGAAAGAAACACAAATTGCCTAAGTGAGGAGCAAAGGGCCACATATTTATATAACTTATAAAAAGAAGTTGTCAGACTTTGGTAAGTCTCCTAATAAAGAGGTGATCAACTTTTCTGAAATCCATCTCATATACTTGTATGTAGATAATGCTGTGTTTTGCAGTCTTCCTTGCATCTGCAAGACTTTTTCTACACAAATAGAAAACACCTATCTGCCTTCTGACATGAGTATGTGTTCTTAAAGCCTTGCATGTAGCAGATGGAGAAAGATTTATAACCCATTTGCCCATTTGTCAGCTATTCCTTTGCTGGCTTTCACATATTACTAATTTTATTTAATAGAAGAGTCTTTTGCATGTCCTGTCACACAACACTGAAAGCCTCTTTCCAACATAAAAAAATCCTTCCCCTCCCAACTGTTCTTATGCTGTATCTCTGTGTGTGTCACAGCTAATAGCTGCTGAATACACATTATCTCTATAACTGTGAGTTTATCCTCAAGTTAGTTGGATTAGACAGTAGGTTCCAGAGACTACACTGCCATTGAATACTTACTTCAAATTTAACATGAAGTTTAATCAATAAAAATAACAACAATAAATTTTTCTCATTTTGCTTTTCTTATGCTGTAGAAATGCCTGAGTATAGATGGCTTTCAGCTGTTCCTCAAGAGATACCTTTGTCATTTATTATGCATTTTGTGCTTCACAAGAGTTTCTGTTACAATGTCACAACTTGAATTTGCCTTGCCTCAATGCTCTTGAAATGCCTTACCAGCTGATGGAAAAGGGAGTATCATTTGGTGCTTGCATGTAGGTGTCACCTAAATCAACAGTGTCTGTGATCTATTTGCATAGGCAAACATTAAAATCCCCTGAAAATAGAAAGAAATATGATTTAAGAAAAGTGAAAAACCTCTATTTCAAAGAATAGAGTAGAACTGCTTGTTAGGAACTTCAGTGAATGAGTCAATATCTCTGGCTCTAAAATGAAACATTGGGTAAAAGTTGAATTAACTGAGTAAGCTAACTAATTGAAGTCTTAATCATGACCCATAAAAATAATAGATTTGTTTGCTTTTAAAAATGTATTTTTATGCATATAAAGAGTGTCTGGTAGGCATTTTTCAAAAGGAGGCAAGAAGAAAGCAAGGATTTTATGTTTACTGTTCAGGTCCTGTCTTGCCTGCCTGTCTGTAAGAACCAAAAAAGTGTTTAAGTTATAACATTGGAAGAGTCAGGAGCAAAAATTGTCTAGTCTTTAGGGAAGAAAGGGTTTGTAGCCATGACTGTTTTGATTTTTTCACTTTGTTTAATTTTAGTGTCTAAAAAGCATTTGGCAAGAGGATGTTTTCATTTAAAATTCAGCATCCACGATACTTACATTATGGTGTGAAAGATGCACTAGATGACTGATATCTTGGCAGATCTCCCAGGGGCTTAAGTTGTGCAGGATTTTACCCATTATTTTTAAAGCAAACAAGTGTAGGGGAAAAAACAAACAGAATAAAAAAGATTCACCGTGTCATTGTAATAAAGAAATAATAATAGTAAAAAAAAAAAGGGGTTTTGACTGACCACTGGGTCAGGTTTGTTATCTGAAAATATCTGCCCTAAATATTATTTAGAGATAAAAGGGGGTTTTGTGTGGTGGTGGTAATTTTTTTTTTACTTAGTACTTTGACAGAGACTTACCCTCCATTTTACCTGAATGACTTACTAAAATTCACAATCTGAAATACCAGCTCAAATTCAGACACATGTATGAACACATGGCAGACTGTTTCTCATTGGAAATGTCACAAAACCTTTCCACTTGCTTTTTAATACTTATTTAGTGATTTTTATGGAGCACCAGTAACACCATTATCTCAGCATTGACAGAATGATATAAACTGTAAAATATCTTCTTTGAGACTTTTAAACCTTTGCTGGATAAAAGGCTAGTAAATGTGATATTAATTAAGAAATAATCCTGTACAATAGTAAAAGACATTAGATCTTTATGAGTAAAAGGAGTTTCTCAATTTTAATATTTTTAAATCTGTGGTAGGCATAAGATAATGTTCTTAATTTGTTACTTTTTAGTAGAAGATCAAAGCGCATTATATATTTAACCTTGATTTGAATGATACATTTCCTTCATATTCTCTAGGCCTGTTTTTTTTCAACTTTTGGGTGGGTGTGTAAGGCAATGTGTGCTCCCTCTGTGCCCAAAAAGTAATGTAAGTAAATTTCCATGGTTAAAAACTTAAGTGTAAACATTTTTCATCTTAGAATCTAGTGTTAGATGGTTGCCTTAACCTTCCAAATGTGCTCAGGTACTATGGTGATGGGCAAAGCACGACAACTAAACTCCTGAGGTCGTGTTAGAGAGAAGGTTGTTCAGTACACGGGTGGCTGCTTTAATTTGCAGTTCCCACTGTTCAGCAGCTCTGGGATCAGCTTTATGAAGAAGACTTCCCATTCCTCTGCCATGCTAAGGCATGTATTCAGGGAGCTTTATATTCACATACTTATTTCATGTCCCTGGAGTTGAGCTTATTGATTACTCACATACTTAAACAGTCTTAACTTTAACAGCTTTGTTAAAATGGTGACTAATTCACTTACAGTCAGTCCCCATTTTGTGCAACAGGGATATACATTTTTAAAAGGGAAAAAAGGAACAAGCCAAAAAGTATACATGAGCTTAAAACAGGCTTTAGACAGATCTGAGGTGTTCCAGTACATGACTGAATCCAGCCCATTATGTTAAAACTGCTTTTCTTCAAAAATATGGGCAAACCCATTAATCACTAAGGGCAATAGTAACAGTGGCAGCATGGGGCAGACGCTGGTAGTGAGGGAAAAATAATCTGAGTAAATGCAGTACTTTCTTCAACACTACACACTACCTTAGCATAACTTATTTTGAAAGGTTAAAAGACGCAGTTTTGAAACAGCTAGTAAGTATGGTTTAGAATGACTTCTGATCCATATTATGCCATTTTCTCTCAGTTTAAAAAAAATTAAAATAAATAGTTTGACTGAACAAAGGTGAATTTCATCATACTATTCCCACACATCTATTTTTTAACTTTATAATGGTTCACAGGTTAACATTATGTGAAATCACTTAAACTCTTCACAGAAATATTTCAGTCCAATAATAAAGAGAAGAACCCATTTGAAAACAGAAAAAGAAACAGATGGATAAAACTGCAAATATTATTTCAGTTTAATCGAAATAATTACAGAAGCAGAATGATTCTTTCAGTATTAGAATTTGCCAATGCTGAGTCTGATTTCTGTGCTCCAGATTACAGCCCTCAGAAAGGGCTCTTTTGAACTAATTGCATCTACTGGATGGACAGATCAATTTATTTCTCTGAGAGTTGTTTTCTGGATAAAAAAAAAGCTCATTATTTTTGGAGACAGCCTTCAACCAACCTTTTAAAACACAACTGTTCTCCATTCCAACTTCTCTAATACTTTTTTAACATTTATTTTATGATTACTATTTCTTTACAAACACTCATTCTAAGCAAGCAGAATTTACTTACATCCTTCAGTGGGACAGTAAGCCCCCAAGAAATCTGGGTTTACAGGAACCTCTTATGTCCCATTTTCCAGCTGTGGGAAAATGATTTTCAGGAAAGGGAAAATGACTTGTCTAAAATCACACAGCGAGATTAATGAAACAGCCAAGCACTGAATGTTTAGGCTGTGGTCAGATGATTGCTAAGATTGGATTTATGCATTACTGGATCACCTGGCCATACAAATTTGGTGCCAACAGGCATGCACTGCTGTTGATTATTCACAGCCCATCAGATAGTGCTTATGTCAACTGGTGCCCTGAGATAGCACCGAGTGCAGCGCATCCCATGTGCAATTCGTTCTCATCTCTCAGGTGTAGTTTGGGATGATGGCCTGTTGCACTGTGGTAGGAAAGTTAGCTTCTGCTTATGAGGCTGTTATTACCATAGGAAAAACTCTAGGAAGTGGCCATGTCACAAGCAAGGCAGGGCTTTAATGTCACAACCTGTCAGGGCATCACAGTCCCAGGCTGCAGTAGGTGGCAACATGGGTCTGTTGTTGGCTCTGCCCCTGGAAGTGCCCATTTCCTGCTACAAGCTGGTGATGGAGGAGTGCAGATGTGATGCCCAGAGGATGGTGTTTCATGCTGGGCTGTATGAGAAGAGAACAGAGGATAGAACTAATTGTTTTGCCAAACCTTTTCTCATTGCTGATTAAACAGAGTGCAGTAAAGCCAAGAAATAATTGGCTCCTGTTTCCTGAGGCATCTGGGTCATGAGAAGAGGTATAACCACAACAGAAAGTTACACTTAAAATATAGGGAGATTCAGAATATGAGGAGAACTTCTGAAAGGAAGTGTTCCCAAACATCACCTTGTAGACATTTCTCAGGAAGGTGTCCACCCAACCAGTGATATTTACTGAACACTGAGGAGAAAGGGACTTAAACTTTCTGAGAGGTGGCAGCTCTTGGCTCTTAGCATTTGGATCTGAATCAATTTGGGCAAGATTGATTGTAACTTCAGCAAGACAATGCTGAAGTTCAGAATGCTCTTTGGAAGGGTCCCGGCTCATGATCTGAGTGAGCCATGCAGGAATTCAGAGTGAAAGTTGTTCAGCTGAGTATGTATCCTCTCTCTCTGTCCTGTGACCTGTCCTGATTGTTTATCAACATCTTGGGTCACTGATATTGTGCTGGGGTAATCTTCAGCTGGTTTCAGAGACCTCATGAATCTTCTGTTCTCTGTATTCCTCAGCTGATGCTCTGGAGACAGGACAGTCTGCTGTCATCGTCATGTTATTTTGTGCTTCCAAAAATATCCCATGCCACGCTTACTTCAGTTCATCCAGCTCAATATAAACCAGAGATAAGACAGTTCTTCCTTATATTTAATCTAAATTGACCCTCTTTTAATTTAAAACCCTTAGTCCTTGTCCTACTGGAACAGGCCCTACTGAAAAGTCTGTCTCCACGTTTCTTACAGGACGCCTTTACGTATTGAAAGTCCAGAATAAGGTCTCCCTGGAACCTTCTTTCTTCCTGGTGGAACAAACTCAACTCCCTCAGCTTTTCCTCATAGGAGATGAAGGTGACTTGAGAAGATCTGTCTGATTAGGCTTTGAATCTTTAGGATTTACATAATCTGTTCGGGTGGCTCAACTGTGAGTTGGTAACCACCTGCTGAAAGATGGTAAATGACAACTGAGGACAGTAATGAATAGTTAGAGGTTGTAATATCTTGAAGTCTCCAATTACTGCCATTACTACTCTGTGACTATGTCTGAAGACAGAGTGTGGGAGTGACTCGACTCTGCCAGTGACTAAGCAATTAGCTCCAAAGGCAGCATGGCACATTTCTCTGGGCCTCCATTTCCCATCTGTGGAAGCAGAGCAGTGCTGTGCATTCACTTTCACTTAGCTCATTCTGCTTTGACACTAAGTATGAGGATTCAACTTTAAACTGGGATTTCTGAAATGCATCATGAGGGAACTAGGCATCTACTCAAATATAAGTAAAACAGTAGTTAGAAATTACTGGAAATGAGCCCATGTCCTTGCAGTAACAACAGTTACACTTCATCTCCTTCATATTGTCTTTTTCATATAGAGAGATTAGAAAGACCTTATTTCCCCGTATTAAGATCACATGGCAAACATTTTCTCAGAGCAAAATGCCTGCTAAAACATTTTGGTTTATGTAAAGGCACAAAGTGGTATTACCTATGGGGCTGCGGGCTGCAGGGGCCTCCAGGCAAAATACTCTACATGCTGAAGAGGAAATGCAGTTACTGAAGTCAAGTTTATGTTTTTTAACCTATTTTTCTTGAGATAACTTTGTCAGATTGTCAAACAAACTCTCCAAAGGGATTTGAGTCACAACCACATTAAACTGGAATCCAATCTTGTTATACTAGCCTCAGTGAGTGGATATTCCCTCTGAGCAAGCCTGCACTGTATTAAGCTGCCTTTTGTTTCTTCAACCTAAGCTGTGAATGTATAATCATATTTCCTTTTGAAAATGACTTGTTTTTCTTCATTACAGAAACAGGATTGATTTTCCTACAGAGCGTTACACTTGTCGAAGCAGCTATAATCAAATTTCAGTGTAATGTCTCTACTCAAGTAATTCCCACAATTAAAACTGTAACCGTTCTGGATACCTGTTGGGTTAGATTCTAACCTTCATGTGTATCTTAAATTGGTCCACTGAGAACATGGGCCAAATCCACAGCCAAATCAGTCACTGGAGCTGTATTTGTGGGCACCAGTCATGGATATAACTGACTACCTTCAATGAAGTAAAGAGAATTGCTTATTAATACTGGTATGACAAGAGGAAAAAAATAGGACCAATAAGTTAAAATAAATTACCTTTTACATCAATGAATGACAGAAGCCGCATAGTTTTTGTAATTTTCCAATACTCCAAACCTTCTCTCATGTAACCCTTGAATAAAATTAAGTGGAGCTGGATATAAGGATAGCAGTGCTTCAAAAGTTGGCTCAGGAGAGGCTTTAGTGGCCCAAGGGCTCCATGTAAGAGTTCACTACCTCAATAGGCTATATTTTGTGTGGTCAATCTTTAATTTAATTTAAGATTAATTTAATGAAGATATTTATGTTGGCCTTGAAGAAAGTGTGGGCTAAAACTGCATCCCTTTATATGCGTGACACTCAAGTGCTGCCTTTGCTCTGACATTACTGAAACGATCCTGTAGGTCATTCTCCAGACTTCCAGTCATCATTTGTAGCTCTAGTCAGGGTGGGCCAATCTGTTCAACTTCATCTTTCCTGGATAAAACTTCCAAGAGAAGGCAAATGTGTCTACCTTCACAAGCACACCGTGGCTTTCCCGTGCACTAGTCACCAAGGAGGAAGCTACAAGCCTCATTAAATGGGCTGATGCTCAGTCACACTCCAAATCTTCCTCTTTTGTCTCTCACACACGCACACACTATCAAGTGCACATTCACATACTCCTGAAAAATGCTGAAAACCTAAGTTAACAGCAAATAATTGAGACAAAAATGCATTTTAAATATAAAGCTGAATCACACCTCCCACTGCCTGGCAGCAGCTTGGTGATATAAACTATAAACTTGCCCTAAGGATCAGCTCTGGAATTCCTCCGTTACAGGGGAATTAATGCTTAAGGCAGTGCAAACAACTGCTGCTGAATTTGCAGCTCCACCTATTTTCTGAAGGTCAAGCAGCCTGAACTCCCTACAGACACACTCTGCTGCATGTGTGCGCGCACACACACAGAGAACTAAGTAAAAATAAACAAAGTATTTACCAGCATGCCTTTCACTTACATCCACTTAGTATTATCTATCGTAGTCATTCCATTGGAGAACAACATGTTATTAAGGGAGGCCAGCTCTGCCAAGTGTTAGTCCCCCAGAGGGGACTCACCCATGTGTTAAACATTTTAGCTCTAGTAATGGAAGGCTATGCTGTATATTTCAATGACAACTTACTTAGTACTTAGAGATGAGATACTTGGGAGTGCATCCCAGCAAGCAGTGTTTGCTTTTGATACTGAGAGAGTGGGCAATAAAATCAAGTAGTGCTTACTGTTTGTGAGGCAGATGCTCTTGTGGCAGCCAGCAAACCAGATACTCAAGTTCATCCTGGGTGCTCAGTGTGTGCATCAGAGCTGTTCTGAACAAGAAGAGCCCTGAACACACTCGGCTTCCAGAGGCAGGAAATGATAGGAGAGTGGAGTGGCTGAAGAGCTTAAGAAATGTAGCATTCCTTTATAATCAGGCAAACAGAGACTGCTTCTTTCTACACAGCAGTCATTCTTAAGACATCCTGTAACGAGGAAGGTGAAGATATTTTAGGCTGCTTCTTCTGCTTTAGAAGGGAGATGAGATTTCACAAAACTTTGTTGCTATAAGAAGAGACTTATTTGACATGAAGGAAAAAAAAAAGCAAGAATTACAGGAAGGAACTAGAAATTCCTCATGGGATCTTTCACCCAATACTATTCTCAAACAGTCTGGCGTCCTAAAGCCGCTTGCACTACAGAAGAATGTTCCAGTCCTGGTTTCCTTTAAGTAGATTTGACTTTGTCTCATTTAAAGCAAATGTGTTGCTTTGTTGATGTGAAAGTTTTGACGACACACCACCCTAATTGCTGCTCTTGAGAAACACAAACCTGCAGCCAATGCTCTATGACATGTTTTTGTGCTTCTCGTTGTTATAGCTTTCCACCAACTGATCATCACAGCAAGTCAACCTGCAAATAAGTACTCCTGAGCACTTTAATGAGGCCCTTATCTCTGGCCAACTTAGGAATACTCATTGGGCTTTCCCCCTGTTGAACAGCAGCAACTCCAAATAACCCTCCCGTTAAAACAAACGCACTGCTGTCAAGAGATGTCAGGTTGAAGGGCCAGCAGGCTTCTGAAGCTGCTGTTGCATCATCCTTTTGTTGGGCCAAGGTACAATGCCTACCGGAGTGATTAGAGCAATTACTCAGCACTGTTTGTCACAGTCAATCAAATCTGACCAGCACGAACGCAGCCGTGACCTAGACCTGCCTCTCTAGCAAAGCATTATTATTGGTTGTCATCTCCGTCTTCGGTAGCTCCGTGCATGTGTCTAAGTTGGAAATGCACTAAGAAAACTTCCTAGCAATTATTTCTCTTTCGTTTCTCTCCTTGATGGGCCTCTCCAATCATCTGATGCATGCTTTCTTCCCTTTTGTCTTACTGCTTGTGTTTCTGCAGATATCTACTGTGACTTTGTGCCAACGATTTAAGTAGCAAAAGCCACTTAAGAGTCTCTAAAGTCACCCTTTCTCTGGTTTTCGTCCAGCATAAACCAGAGAAGGCTGCTGGTTGATAGCTATCGGAAGAGAGGAGAGAGAACTCGGTCTCAGTATTTCCAGTCCTCTGTGTATCTCCTATACAACATTTTCTATGGCAAATGTGACTTAGTATGGGTATTTTGTAATGAAGTGCTTATCAAGATTAAAAAACACAGATTAAAAAATGTGTTGCTCAAATTAATGTAAATAAGTTCTGTGATTTTTTTGGTTGTTGTTTTATGGCTGGAATTAGGATATTGAAGAAGAATAACACTTGAACCTGGTGACTGAAGTGTCCTGGCCCCTGTATACTGCTACTCATTCTCACTCTTGCTTTTCATTTTAAACTTTGCTTGAGATCTGCAGGAAAGCAAGGGCAAGCACATCTCTGCTCTCTGCCTTCCCTACAAGGACAAAAGTATCCAAATGGGCTGCACCATCGAATTACCACATTCTCTCCTCTTTTTCATTTTTTATTCCAATGCACATACAAGAAAGATACTTTGTCAGCATTATCAAAGAAAGAAACAAAAGGCATAGAGAAATATGTTTCAGGAGGCTGAGATGTCACATTGATGCAGCTTCAGACAGATGAATGGATGAAGAGCTGCCTAGCGCCATTCCGCAGCACACTGGTAGAAATATCCTGCATGCAGGTGTGTGAGGGAGACTAAAGGGCATAATTTCATGTAGGCCATGTCAACAGAGGTTCTTACACTGATCCTAATTGTGGTTAGTGAGGAAAGGAAGAGCTCGTGACAAGAACGTGTGTATGAACAAGACTTCAAATTTTAATAAGGGGAAAATGTTAAACGTTATTGTGATTATTGTTAATAGGAAAAATGCTTGTGTTGGTACTTGCAGCTATTGCTAATAATGGAGGAATAAAGGGCCCTCTGATCACAAGAAATCCCAGCAGCAACTTTGTCATGTTAGTACAGTAATTTCAGTATTGCTTTTAAAACTGTTCAAAGCAATCAGTAAACAATAGATTATAAAACACAAAATGCTTTGTAATTGTTTTTCAAGGAAGTAGCTACATACTACTAAAATTATAACATATACTGTGTTCTATGATGGTATAAGGACCCTGAAGTTTAAACAGTTTCCAAAATTCTTTGAGACATTGAGGGAACATTTACTATACACAGGCCATCGGTGAGGTTTCTTTCATTCGCCCTTAAAACTTTCTTTTCTCAGCTAGGCAAAATTAGTAGCTCAGCACTGATACACTTTGGAAAATATGGATAAAGGTATTGAGATATGAGGCACAACAAAGAGTATTTCAGCTGCCTGACTTCGGGGATAAAGAACTGGTATGCTTTGTAGTTTGTCAGATCCTTAAATCCTTTGAAAAGGTTTAAGGATAAAAAACATAGTTAGCTAGGAAATAATGCACATTAGAAATAATAGAATAAAATTACAAATAGATGAAGTAAGAAAATGTATTACTAAGATTATACTTAATAAGTATCCTTCTTAGCTGATTTAACATCTCAGCTTCCTGTCAGACTGGCTGATTAGCCTTTACAATGTACCCCAAGGCTAGTATACCCTGCCAAAATCCAAAAGGTATATATTCTTCTCACTGGTGAAGGTGGTTGCTAGAGCCAACCAGTGGAACTGCTGTGCACAATCTGTTTCTCT
Organism: Peucedramus taeniatus; assembly: GCA_013400575.1. Taxonomy (NCBI): domain Eukaryota; kingdom Metazoa; phylum Chordata; class Aves; order Passeriformes; family Fringillidae; genus Peucedramus; species Peucedramus taeniatus. Next base: position 69,217 of record WBNO01007763.1, read on the forward strand.
GCTAGTTCAGAAAAGAGTAATTGTCTCTTCCTGTTCACTCTTCTTTATTGTCAGTAAGGTGATGCAGTGGATCAATTGTTTTACCTTTCCTTTAAGGTTGCCAATTGCTTATCTTAATTGGAAAATTCCTGTCTTTAGCTCTAATCTGCCTATTATTTCAATGTAGGACACAATAACAAAGCTTTATAAATCTTACAGCAATTCCGTAGATGTAAATCATTAAATTTTTATTTAATTAAACTTTTAACACTAACCTATGTGTTCTAATTAAAAATGAGGGACAGAACACTGTTTTGGATTGGATTGGTTTGGTTTGGTAACATACAAATATTTACCGTTAAATAAGGTAATACCTTCCTTCATGTCTTACTTAGCTTAGAAGGCAAAGCTGAATAATCTGGGTAAAACCAGAACCACTCCAAAACTCTGTCATTGACTCAGTCTCATGTTGACCATTTGCACCACCTCCTTGGAAATTTCTTTAGTCTGAGTCAGGGAAAAAAGAATGTTGATACACTTTTACTTAAATATTCTTATAATTTATTACTAGGAAATGCATGGTCATGAACTCAATGTGGCATGCAAAACAAGTAATTCAAAACTTTAAAGGCTTGAAGATATGTTTTCTTCAATCTAAGAAATGAGTTCACATACATTGTTGCAAAATGGGTCTTAATCAACAAATTTTTTCTCTGCTAAGTAGCTGGCAGGTTGTGGTAGGAACGTTATCAGTTCTGCTGCAACTTTTCATCTCATTCAGAATGGTTTCAGAGCATGTGCTGATATCTGTAGAGAACGCACTGGATTCAAGGATTCTCCATGTGGGTGAATGCACTGCAGAATCAGAGCCTTAATGGGGCTTAAGAACAGGAAAATTCTGTTTCTCACTGTTTGACTACCCTCAAGTTGGAAACTGTGGAGGTGGACATGCTTCTCTTGTTGGTGAAAGACTTCATGGTATAGACACTACTTGTGAAACTCAGGGGAACAGTAGACACTGGTGAAGTCTGTGGAAGGGTTAAGTGTCCATGGAATGGCACAGCCATGCCATTATATTGGTAGATTTTTCAAAATAGTGAACTCTTCGAGATTCACTTATCCATATAAACAACTAAACAGTAATCCCTTATGTGTTCAAATATTTTCCTTAAATGTTCTGTATTCCTACATGCTTTGCATCTCCCACTGGCAGCTCTCCTACTGTGAGATGGCTATCAAGTTCAATAAAAGATGACTTTTACAAATGAAATACCCTAAGGAAATAAGGTTAATACCTCTTAAATGAAACAATTTTCCTAGTGCTATATGTTTATTACTTGACTGAACTAATGATATAGTTGTGCTCTTAAATTAATTGTTAATAAAGCTATGACTAATTTAAACTTTGCCCACATTGGCTTGGGGAAGACAGCAGGTACTACTGACTCTGAAAAGTTAGGCTAATGTTGAGAAGGCAAAGAAAAAGAAAAGTCAGGTTGCTGGATCTGATTGCCCTGCAGCTGATTGCATCTGGCAGTCTGTCTCCATTTGACTTGCTAGCTGACTACAGTACAGGGCTGCATTTTTTGCATCCAGTAAATCTGAGTGGATTTAACAAATCCAAATATTATCAGCTTTCTTTTCCCTACTTTCCTGACTCTTCTCTGGTAGGAACAGACTTCTCTCCATGCCACTGAATCGTTATCATTCTCATCACCTGCTATTTTAATCACAGACAATACACCTGGTGTTGTACAAGACTAAAATAATCTCCTTTACAATGAATTTATGATCAAAAATAGGTTTCATCTACAGCATAAACACTCTTGGGAGACTGGCTATACTTTAGCCATCTGGAAGAAATATTTTCAAAAAACAGATCACTAGCAGCCACATGATGAATTTTTACCAACCCTTGTGGAAAGCTTTGTATTCTAACTGTGCTTTTGCTAAACCTTGGGGAACTTTAGTGCTAGAGATAAGTGCATGGGCTTACTGAGGTTAGTTTCAAAGGTTCTAAAGGGTTAGCTGTTAACCTAATCAGGTGCCCATCTGAATTAGTCCCTACTGAGAAGCAGGGGACTAAAGCTTTTATGGGAATAGGTTGCACTTAAAGAAAGCAATGCTCAAGTCAGTTAATAGCACAAAATCATTGTTTTATTATTACATGCACAACTTCTCCCCTTTAGAAATTAGCAGGAATATTGGCAACACCTGAGATTCAGCAAAAACCTATGATAAGCTGAGACAAATGAAAGGCTCCTTTCAAAACAAACAAACAAACAAACAAGCAAACAAAACAAAAAAACAACCCACTAAACAAAAAACTCCCATGAGAATCACTGGTTGCCTTAGAGCAGACACTTCAATGTATGTAGATGTGCTGAGGTGCTGGTCACCCTCCAGCTGTACATTGAGGCAGCAGCCCAGGGAAGAAAAGGTATTAGCTGAATAAATTTGTGACCACAGTAAATCTAATAGGGCACTAATTCCACATCAAAAACTTTTTGGCTATAGGATTTAAAGCACTGAGCTGGGATAATCTCCCTCCAGCAACTTAAATGAGGTAAAAGTATTTGGATGTATTAATTTCATACTGCCAGGGTTTCTGCCAAATTGCATACTGTCTGCCTGCTTCATTCAAACTTTTGCTCTAAACCAGCAGCTGATCTCTCTCAGCCTAATACAACATTCACAAGAATAAAGCTTGCATAAACTCTGTATAATGTAGCCAGGCTAATTCAACAGAAAAGCAGTCATGCTTGTGTGCATATGTAGATAGGACCTGCAGCACTCTGTGCTCCAGAGGGCAGAATGTCTCATATGATGAGTGCAGAACCGTACATTTAGTGTGGCAAGTAAATGCAAGGAAATGTTTCCCCTTGGTCAGAAACCAGCCTCATGAATTCTCACCTTGATCTAAGCTACATTTAATATTAATTGCAAAGGGATAGTCTGTTCCCATGGTTATAGGAAGTGGGTTCCTTTGCCTCTGCTGGATTCTTATTCCCCAATTCACCTGTGGTAGTGTAGCTGTAGCCAATCCAGACTTATGAAGTCTTCTCCTCTTATTGTCCTTGATGTTAAATTAAGCTTTTAAACTCGTGTATATCAAGTGCATAATATCTGTGTAAGAAGCCTAAAATAAAACTAGGAGAATGATAAAGTTTTGGTCTGGTATTTATACCAAGGAAATAATTTTGGTTTCTCTTAAAATAATTTTTCTTTATCTTGGATGGAGAGGATTTTCCCTCTTTGCTTTACTTAAGATGCTTTGGATAAAACAAGACATAGGGAAAAAAAAAAGAACAATATAACTGAGTGCAGCAAGGAACTAGATCAAGGTGGATTGCAATATGCAATCCAAGATTTTTACAGCACACACTTACTTTGTAACTTTTCTCTTTAAATTTTCTCAGTTGACTATTTGTATTCATACATGCAAAACCCTTCGAAGTTGTAGCTAGATAAGTGAATATTGTTAGTTTAGGCTTCATGTTTTAGGCTGAGCCTTTATGCTTTAAATATTTCCTTCTGCATTCACATTGTATTTCTGGCACATAGTTCTGCTATTCCTTACCACAAAAATTGAGATGTTGGCTCTGGATGCTTCAGGTCTTTCAGACAGGTGTTATTTGCCCAATAGCTTAATTACACTCTTCTACGGAGTGAGTACACAGCAGGCACTCTGCATTTATAATTTAACTCTTCAAAGACAAGAAATAGGAAATGACATGACACACACAGTTCACACAAAATCTTAAACCCAGTTATTCTGTCCGTATATAAATGAAAAATTCAAATCTGGCTAGAGCAATAAACTCTATACAGATTTAATGCCTTAATTTTTTCATTAATTCCAAAAGGTTTTTTGAGTCAGGCCAGTCCTGAATCCTTTTTTTCAATACAGCATTTTTGGGACCATTAAGTCTCTGTCTTAATCTCTCTGTTCTAAGTAAACTTGCTGTGCACTAGCTGCTACCTGATTTCAAGTCTTTTCCTGTAACAAGGATATATTCCTCTCATCCTCTCACTTGGCATGGGCTTCCAGTCTTGCTGCATGAGTTTCACACCCAATATTTGTGTTTCCTACAAGAAGTTTTGTAGTCTATAATTTTTCCTCTCACAGAAAAATTGGGTGGATTATGCTCCTCACTCCAACCAGTTATTGTTACACTGAGTGTACATTTCATTCTTAGATGACTGATATTCAAAATACCATATTTTCAAAGGCAGATCAATGTAGGACACAGCACAAATAGTGTATGGTACATACCACTTACACTGATATGTTTGATGATAGAGTAATTTCACAGTAAAATTAGAATTCATAAGATGCAGATAGACAGATTTCCCATTGTGTCACAATTTTGTTTTACAACAGGAAGACTCACTTGAGAGGCAATGCTCATGGGTTCTAATACATTTAACATCATCTTGGTGATGAAGCTAAACATCAATTTGAATTAACAGTGTGAAGATGGTAAGAAAGAGGGAAAAGGGCTTATGTGGCTTGCCTGAAGTCACTGAGATACAGTGCAAGAATGCTGGGGTAGAATCATCATCTGAGCCCCATTCTTCTGTCTCATCTACCGTGGCTCACTTATCTGCTACTCGAGGAGCAGTTTAGCAAATTTAGGTCAGGCTGTTTTTCAGTTAAACACAGTCACCTGTTAGTGGAATTAATATATCATTTCAGTCTGCATTTTAACAAGATTTCTGTTGGAAACATGGAGCTGGTTGAACCCAATAAAGTTACTGCAGCAGTGGATGAGACTGGGTGATTTTTTAAATAATACTTTACAATTTGCTTTTTTATTTCAAGAAAGGCATAACAAGAAAAGCTGCTCATGTCTTATGCAAGAACAGGATATATGCAGAAAGTATTTGCTTGTATCACTGTATAAATAAAATACTGAAAAACTAAAAATAAATAAAAGACTGAAAATAGTGGATAATAGGCTTTTCAAAAAAATGACAAGAAGAAAATTGTATCAAAGTGAATACACCGAAAACCTGCCCCTTAAAAATGACTCTGTCATTGCAATTTACCTGTTGACTTATTATTCAGGACCTGAAGGGCACTTGCTATACAATGTTAAAGAGGTTTTCAAGTATCTTTGTTGTTTTACCAGAGGCTGTTCACAAAAATAGGGTGATTTTGCTCAGCATTTTATTTCAGAACCTTCTAAATTAAAGAGGGCCATGCAAAACCACTGAAGATTCAGACCTTTGATGATAGTTTAAAACTTTCACTTTAGCTGGTGATTACTTGCTTTTCAGCTCAGTTGCTTCTGTGGCAAAGTGTAACAGCCAATTTTCCAGACAAAATGTAGTTGTCTCTAATATATTTATTTTTGCACCCGAGGTGACAGATAGAAGATTCCTTGCTAATGTTTAAACCTAGAGTTATGCTTAGTATCCAGTATTTCTTCTCACCAATTTCTTAATGGATTTATTGATATAATTTTACCAGAGTTCAAACTCCCTTATTTTATGATCTTATAGGTCACATCTACAGTCTACCATCTACATAGGACAAAGGCTTGTGGCAAGTCACTGTGTTCAAATTCTGATAGAGTCTGCCCTCTCTTACTTGCCTGTGTTTCCCAAAGCTTGGGTGTGTGCAGTTCTTACAGTCAGGAGATGAAGGCCTTGGTGACAAAAACAGTGCCACTTGACAGTACACTGTCTTTATGGATATTTTTGGCTTTAACTCCATGGTAGCTTGGATGGTTGGGGAAAGAGAATTCTCCATTTCCATGTAAGGCACAGTTAATTAAAATACTGGCATTTTTTGGGCATATAGTGTTGACTATGAGCAATGCAGTCATATTACTTCCTGGCAAGCAAGTCCTTCTTCTTTTGACTGTCTTGTTGCTGTTACTGTTCTTACCATCATCATTAGGCTTCTGCTTTTGAAATGATGCTTATATGGATTAATGGATCATTTATAACTAAGTTATGGAAGCCTTGTCTGTGTGATGGTTCATTCAGTGACTGAAAAAGGCAATGGAGTCTAATTATCTGAACTTGACAGTATTTTACCTGTCAGTACAGAGCAAGCTTCACTATTTCCAAGATTGTTATTATGCTGTTGTCTCTGTTTTAACTGCAACCATTATTAAGGGTCAGTGTGAAGCATAGACAAACCCATGGCCTCTGAGTAGAAAATCAGCACTCCATCTAAAAAAATTTTGCTTGACAGAAATTTAAATCAAATTTCCACAGGAGCTTCATCTGCACATTTTTAAATATCAAGAGGCTTAAAATATCTCAGTGCATGAAGTTTCACAGCATCCCAGTCAGAGAGCTCCTCCAAAATGGGAAAATATCTACATCTGCAAATGGCAATATTCCTGTTTTACAGAAGGACAAATATGCATTGAAACAGTGACTCAGTCAAATATGGTGACAGAAGAGATCTGCAGCAGAGGTACTAACAGAACTCAGATCTCCTGCAATTCAGTTCTGTATTTTACCTGTCTAAAGGTTTCCTAATTTCTGTAGAGGCAGCATTATGGAAATACTTATGATTGTTATTGTCCTACTTTGATAATATAAAATACCATGATACTTGTTGGCAATAGTTCCATAATAGGTTTCATTCCGTATGTTATCAAGTAGATAACAAACATATTTATATAGGGAAAGGAGAATAAAAATACTTGGCCTTGATGAATTTGGTGCTCTTTTCCCAGTTCTACAAATCTATAATCACATAGTAATAACAGTGACAGCACTGGGGCAGGGCATTATTTGCAGATGAGACAATACAGTTAGTGTTTCCCTCAGTAGGTTTGTGGTGATAACTTTTTGTAGAAGATGACTGAGCACTGGGAGTAACTTACATGCTCCTGTGATACTGCAGTTGATAATCAGGACATGTGGAACATGCATGATGTGCTTGAAACAAACATGTAATTAGATGACCTGTATCTCATTAAATATGTTCACATGATGCAAATCCATAAAACAAATTATAGGGGACATTTTAAGGGACATATCCTGATGGGAAAAGCTATATATATGAATTTATTTTAAAATAAATAAATAAGGTCTCCAACATGTTAGTGTGGCTTATTTAGCTCATCTCTTCAACTGGTTGTTTGCTATGTCATACTGATCTAGGACTGTTCTCTTATCAATTTTAAAGCTTTTGACATTCTGCATTCAAGATCACTTTGGATTAGTAGGAATTCCAGACCGTAAACTTTTTATTACTTGTGACATCTTTGCTCATTTGGTCCAAAAGCATCTACCAATGGAGCATTTTATTTAAATTACAAAAATCACTGCTTCTCCATAATCTTTAGATTTATTTTTCATCTCCCATCCCCATGCTAGAAATGCACCCATAAGAAAACATGTAGCCAGTAGGACTTACAGACACACATCCACAGTAACACGATCTGATATCACAAACTGTAATAGGAGCACAGCAGTAACACTCAGGTCCCTAAGTGGATGTGGCATTGTTTAAGCCTCAGGCATACAAATTAAAGCACCTACTAGCTGGCATAATTTGCTTGGTCAAATATCAAGACAATTCTTCCACTAGCTCCATCCTAAGGAAAAAAAAATCAAAACTTTAAAACCTGCCTCTGCTTTCTTCTATTCCATGTATCCTGGAACAGATTTGAATACTGAGGAATTCGTGTTGTTGTTGGAAATAAGCTGGCACTGGAAAATAAAGTGTAACTTTAACAAGTCACAGAGACCATGGCAAAACTGAGGCAGAGGGCTTCTCCTTCACTGCTCAGAAAACAAGGTCCTTGGGGATAAAAAGGAAAAAAAATCCCAAGTAAACTTTGTCAAAAGTCACTGGTGTAAAAAAATGCTGTAGGGCCTTTAAAGCAGCTTTCTTATTGCAGTACAATTAGATAACTAACATGGCAGTTGAAATTCAATGAGATTTGGTACTTAATTCCTTTAGCTTGGCATTTCCTCAAGCATCTGCTATTTCGACTACCCAGGAATTACAGTCTTTCTAATCACAAACCTAATTTATCACAGCATGATTATTCTGGCTTTCCCTTATTCAGTTATTTTTTCCAACTGCAAAAATGGTCCTATTGCTGGCCAGAATCATCCACTGTTGTGATACAAAGATTTACTCATGTTGGCTTACATATTTGCTACTTGGCTGCATTGCTTACTCTTTCAGCTACAGACAGAACTAGTGACCCTGGCAAATATCCCCTGATATTTGTAAGAGTAAGGATCCTGTCTTCATGAAGCATTACCTCTAATTCCTCTCATGTCAATATTATTGGTATTTGACCTCTCAGACAAGAGGAGTGTAATCAGTTGTGCAGCTGTGCTCCTTGTTCCAGCTGATGTGGGCCTTCATGTACATGAATGAATGTAATGAAATCCAGGATAGGACCCTTCAAATATCTCTTTGTAATGTTGGGTAAGACATCTATTTTCTCTAGCAGGTAGAGGTTGGGAGGACACTCCAGCAAGACAACAGTTTTATGACTGATTTTTTCTTAGGGAAGAAATGTATTAAAATGAAGTTGAGCTGAATCCCAAGTTGCTTACCAAGTTTTTCCTCTGTGTTTTTCCAGTTAAGTTGTGACTCAACTCCATAGGAATTTTGTTTGTAAACATTCAAGGCTGGACTTTTAAATGTATTTGAACAACCAAAACAGAAGTCAGACTACAGATGCACAGAGCATAAATAATATAGAAAAACTGACAGAAAAGCTGCTGAAATGACTCAGCAATTGTGCTGCTATGGACAACGCCTTTTTGTTGTTTTGTTCATGCTGATAGTTTTGTTCTCAGGAGTATTTTTTCCAATGTGACCACAGCTGAGCAACTGAGACACTTAGCAAAGTTTTCTTGTACTTTTGTTGCAATGTGTTCTTAATCAGATGATGGGGAGACTGCTTCAAGAGGCTGTTCTGCCGCATTTGAAATAGTAAGGTATAGTCTAGAAAAATTCAGGTGATGTGACAAGGGCTGAAAGTAGGTGAAGAGATTTTGTCAGCTCATCTGGCAGGTAAGGAGTGGTCTATGGCCCCATCCACAAACAAGCTCGTCATCCCATCCTGTCACCCAGCACACAGACTAGAAAGAAGGACATGAAGGTTTCATGAGGAGCCCAAGAGACACGACACCAGTCACTGGGAACTGTTTGCAATTTGCTAGCTCTCAAATTCCAAGGCCCCTGTGTCTCCTCATGTGGCTTCTGAGCATTCTGAGAAAAGTCCTGTTTCCCAGCTCAGTCATTTTCCTTAGTACTGGAACAATGGAACTCTCAGCAAATAAAAGTTTTGTCCTCTCCCACACAGAAGTCAGCAAAGTGCCCTTGTGTGGGACATGCCTAAATGTCCACTGTGAAACTATGAAGAACTGAGTACATTAATTTCAAATGTGCTGAACCAGACTGGCATGAATTCATACCAACTTTCACCTCCAGTCTCCTCCAAGACATATACCAAAATTAAATAGACATTATATGTAGCGTCCTAAACCCACTTCATTGTGATCTGACTATAAAATTAACTGGAAAAAAAGGCGTATGGTTCTGGTATAGTCACAATAACAATTTGAGAGGCTCATCTTGAACTAATTTTTCAAAATTTATTTCAGAGACACCTGTCACACACAGTTGTAAGCCAATGAGAGCAGCTTTTCAATGAAATGATGGGCTTCAGTTTGTGAAGAGGTGATCTGGAAGCTCTGAGTCACAGAGGGGCCACCACTCTGCAAGTCAATGTTTCAAGCTTTGAAAGGACATCAGAAGTGTTTGGGTTGTAATGCTGTTTTTTGGGAAAGTAGAGATATTATGTTCAAAATGCTAATAAATGTCTAAAATAGGTACGGGGGAAAAAAAAGAGACAAAGTAACGGAATACAGTTATAAAAATGTTGCATTTCATGGAAACAGAACATGATAAAATATATATTCCAGCATATGATTCCTCTATTGTGTTACCTCTACTATTTCTCTCATATATAAACATAAGGGTCATAATCCAGAGCTCCCCATACTGTACAGAAATGATAGCCCAAGATTCAAATATGTTTGAAGTTCTGTCATCAAGGCCAGGGCAGATTGAAAGACATTGTTAAAATTTCACTACACCACTTTGAGATGTTGAGTAAACTGCTGCTATTTATCAACCAATTTCTAAATAATATATCTTCTAAAAGGCAAACTGTGATATATAGGAGCAGAGCCTGCCTATTTTTTCTCCTCTTTATGTAGAGATTAGCACAATATACCCTTCATTCTTCAAAACTGGATGTCTGGAAGTTTTGCCAATATGAAAGCTCTAATATATATAACTTTCAGTATTGAAACACTGTATATTGATGTAACTCTTTCGCCTTCTTCCTAAACAACAGTGTTTAGTCCTGAAATGTGAAAAAATTCCAAGCAGTCTAATCTAAAACTGTTCACTTCCAGATTCTCCTGAAATTCAAAAATATCTGAAACAAATATTGTGGTCCAAATAATCTCTCTTTGTGACCAACCTGAGGTTAATTTTTAATCTTTTTTCTCTTTTCTAACCTTGACTGCTGGTTTACAAACATGTAGTTCACATAACATTATGGATGGAAGATGCATTGGATAAATTAATCAATATTTAACCTGTCTCTATTCTTTTGGGTCTATTTTCATTAAAGTAATATCTCTTTTTATGTGTGGTCATGGAATTCTTTAATGAAAGCCTATTTGATAAGCCAAGTTTCCCCAAACAAACCTCAGCTGAATTCACCTTTTTCTCTGAAAGCAGATTTTGCTCCTTGACATGAAATCCAAGATGGAAATGTTGATAAAGATTTCCAGGGAAATCTTCCAAACATTATTCATAATATCATGTGTGATATAGTGACAAGCTATACGTTTCCCTGGCACTGAGATTGAAAATGGAAATGTTAAGTATAAATCTTTGTGGAAGTTTCAGTAATTTTTAATAATTTGTTCTTTTGTGGCATTCATATGTGAATGATATATTTGTCCTAGAGCAATGCAAATTCATTTCCCTACATCTATAATATCTGCAGTAAGCTAAATTAAAAATACATTTGTACTTGTACAGTTAAATGACCATATTTAATGAAATGTCGGAGATGAATCTCAGCAAATAGTCAGGAAATTATTTCAGAAAGAGGAGCATTTCATTACTGGAAGTCAGGGAAAAGCAAAGAGATTAAACAAATGGTTTACTACTCCCAGATTTTGGAGGAGGTGGGGGTAGTTTTGTGCAGGGGGGTGACTGAATATGAGACTTCAGCAGGGAGTTTTACCTGTGAGCGTGGAAGCGTTTGCACAGCACAGGGCTGGTGGGGCTGATACTGGGGGTGAGAGAGAGATGTTGGTACCTGGGCCTAAAAAGTCTGCGGGTGTTGCACTGGTGCTGCGTTTGCCTTCTGGGAAGCACGGAGTCTGCACAGCATTCATTGTTTCCTGACAGCTGCTGCCGTGGGTGCCACTCCAAGGGAGCCCAGAGGGCACTGCCCATTCCCTGAGCAATCCTGGAGATGAGTCCCTGGGTTGGGTGAGCAGGGATAGGGAACTATGAGACCAGTGGAGTTAAAGCAGGTCTGACAAGGTCAAGAAGAATGGGGAGTGGGAGAGGGACTGCTCAGGGGCAGAAGAAGACCAGGAAATAGTTTTTGCTGTAAACATTATGGCAATCAGAAATGGTTGAAAGGTGGAGCATAGGACCCAATTTGTAAAGCCATCTAGCAACTTTATTTTCATGAGACTTAGGACTGTGCTGAACACTTGGAGCCATCAGCATCTTTCACCAATCATGTAGCTTTAAAGGATTCCAGCCCGTCAAGGAAACCTCTGTTGCTGGGAGCACAGTTGCCTTTGGCTCCCTGTTAGTCCATGGGAAGGCACTCATAGCAGAGACTCAGATCTCAGGCAGGCTGACCTGGCTTATGCGGGCTTCCTTTCTGTCTGCTGCCTGAAAGGAGCAGTCAGCAGTGAGGCACCTGGCTCAGCTGTGCTTAGTCTGGCTGTGCTGTGAATCCAGCACTCTGCCCCTCCACCTGTCTTTGTAAGCTGGAACACTTCCCATGCTGCTCTCCCACCTTCCATTTCTCTTGATTATTTAAATTACAAGATCTTCAGGCTACAGACCATCACAGGTCAAATCAAGTCTGTGCAGAGGATCCGGTCTAACAAATCTCACTATGGTACTGTAAAGTGACTGCTGCTAATGCATGACAAAAAAAAAAAAATCAATATCTGTCAATAGGAACAACATTTTAACTAATTGATATAAATCCTGTGAGAGGACCAAACTAATCTGAATATCAAAATTAAATTCTAAACCAAATATACAAACTTAAAGAGAGTATAGAAATGATGGAAAATATACTAATTTTCTGGATTCCACAGACAATAGAGGTAAAAGAAGATGTAGATATGAAAACTCTGTTGGCAAAAATTCTAATACTAGAAGAAACATTTTCAGGTGCATGACATAAATTAAATATCTGAACTTTGTCATTTAATTATTTAGAGATATTAATATATGCACATACATATACATATGTACATACAGAAGACAGTGGAAAGATGATGAGGCTGTGAAGACGTGGGCAATTTTGAATCTCACCCATCCAAGAATCCATACATTTAGGCTGGCCCTTCCTTTCTGATTTCTACTCTGTTTTGGACCCCTCAAGCACCCCATCCTGTCTTTGTTTTATTTTCCTTGCTTTTATATCAATAGCGAATTAAGAAAGCAGACAGTATAAGTTATAGTTTAGTTTTACATCTCCACTCATATTATATTTGTAATAAGAATCTTAATGCAGCAACCTGCATAGAGGAATTTACTTGAGGTTCTGATTTGCAAAGTGGAAAAAACCCAGGATTAGTTAAGTAATTAATCAGGTGTGCAAAGCCATATGAATTCTCTGAATGACACATTGTAGAAGAACTCAGATCATGCATACAAAATTGAATTATGGAAAAATGGTTGAGGCACATCAGGTCTGAATGAGGAGAGTGTCAATCACTTCTGTTTGTCAAGGTTCTTTGAGATGTGAGTTATCAGCCTTATGGTGAGATAAAGGATCCATGTAGGGATCAGCATAATTCTTATGTCTCATCTGATTACCTCCAGGGGCATATATATAGACTTGCCATGTATTTCTCAAAGGGTGCTTACTTTTGAAATCATCTCTTTTCTCCTTTGGATTTCTCTTTGGTCTTTTTGCTGTTGCTGGTCTTTAGGGAACTATTTTAGATGGGAAAATTCTGTCTAGTGGCCAGTCTTGTGAAGTGCCCACAATACCACAAGGAGGGCTGTGAGAAGTGGAAAAGAAGGACTCGAAACCGGTTCAAAACACAGCTGCAAAATTTGTTCCACCATAACCTGTCTCCATTCTTCATTACAGAGCCTGAGTTCTGAGGGATTTTTGTGGCAGGAGACAAGAGAGGGTTTTCTACACAGGAATGCTAAAATATTGTTTTGCTCCTTATCATATGGGGCTGAGAACCTGCACAGTAAATTCTTCAATAAGGCTTTTTTTCCCTCCTAATTACTGCAAAATAGATATTCACCTGCTAATCATGGCAATACAGACCGTTACTATTAAAACAGATACTATCAGATTGTCACCTTTCAATTCCATTAAATTTTGTTGGGATAAAATACTTAACCCTCTACTTTTTACATATTCAGTTTCTCTCAGTTTTTGTTTATTTAGATTTCCTAATCAGGAAAACATAGAGACCCCTGAAGTACCAGAAGCAGCATTTTACATCCTAAGCAGTAGTTGCTGTGAAAATCTAGGACAGGAACAAACCTTTCTCAAAGTATGTTATATTAGGCGCACTGCAAAAAGCAATGAAGAATAGCTACTCAGGACACACAAATTCCAACTGGAAGACAGGAGCAACAGCAGCAGCCAGAGTTCTGCTTCCCTAGGAGAAAAATGATCTTGTGCATTGGATAAAACACAACAACATCTTAAGATTTCATCCTAGCTGTGCTAGAACAGCAGGAACCGAAATACTTGCTAATGTTGTAATATGTTTGCTTTCAATCAGACAACGGAAGAATTCATTCCATTTGCTCAGTATTTTGCCCTCCTGAACTCCATCCCTGCAACAGCTTTGCAAACACATCAGAGCAATTCCACAGTGGGTTTTACATCCATGGTAAGTCATGTCTGCTGGGCCTATATGCAGGATTTGTGTTTTACAGAGACTACAATGAATGATTCTTCCCAAAATTTGATTCTGCAAAAAGCTACTTGACTGCTCCAAGTAATCTTTTTTATTCTTCATCTTAGTATACTCTTAAGGGTTTTTTGTTTCATCTTTTGCTTCTGTCCTAATGTACACAAATCACTTTTAGAGATAGTGTCATGTGTATGAAGGGAGCAATTTATCAACACAGACACCTCTTTGATGAGGGATGGTTTGTCTTTACAAGGCTGGACAGCCCAAACTGAATTTCAATTTGCTATGGCATGCAAGGGATTTAGGGATTAAGGTTGGCGAGAGGCTTTAAGCATCAACCACCTTATTATTGCTGAAAGAATATGTGATTTGAAAACCTTGCCTGTCTTGATTCTTTTTTTCTTTAATATGTGGGGGTGAGGTGCGGAGGGATGAGTAAGAAAAGCAATAACCTACTTGATGATTTAGCAGTTATTACTTTTCTTCTGCTTTTCAGTCACTCACTGACTATTTTTTAATGGGACAGATAGAACTTAGAGGGTCAGATCCAGGTGACAGCACCTAAATATCTACTTGGAAGCATTTTATGACTAATAGCAAATATAAAAGCTTGTAATAAAAATAAAGCTATTGGGGAGAGAGAGATGGAGAAGGCAAGAAATATGAGTCATAAGTATTTATATAAATGAAGAGGTCATGAACTGCTACAAATAAATATTGTTCATATATATATGACCATATCATATAACTTGTTCCTTAATGCAAGCAAATTGATAAGGAATAATATTTAAATTATTTAATTTATTTAAATTTAATAAAAATTATTAAAAATAAATTTAATTTATTTAAACTGGGAATAATATTTCCCAGTTTAAAAAACACATCATATGTCATTCACCTGTTCTTTCTTGGAATGGAAGAGTGGGAGGAAATCCAAAGGGGTCTACTGGCTTAAGATTTGTGTACCATGATATTAAATAATTTCTAATAAATAAAAAAATACTGTGAATCAAAAGCAAGCATTACTATTATTTTTTAAATTTCTGCTTCTTTTAAGTAACTAAACCACTACAGGACTCATTTATCTGTTATGCTAACAAAGGGCCATTGTGGTTGGTGTCACACTGCTGTGTAACTGAGTGCAAAGGAGAATTGCAGCTGCGAAATCCTTCCCAGGGCAAAAATCCCAGATCTGCTATGTATTCACTTCTGAGGATTTGCTCTAGCTCCCAACAAAAAATGTTATCTCTTTTCTTCAGAAGGTTTTTGGATAGATACATGCTTTGATAGAAAGAAAAAAAAAATGCATGAAGTAGCTGTTCTCTTCCCCTTCCCTTTTTCTCTCAGATTCTGTTCTTTCAGAGGTGGAGACTAAACTCCTGCCTGCATCATCCCTGCCTGCATCCTCAGAGCAGCACAGCACAGCACAGCACAGCAGAGACGAGATTGCATCTATCATCTATCTATCTATCTATCTATCTATCTATCTATCTATCATCTATCTATCTATCTATCTATCTATCTATCTATCTATCTATCACAATTAATTCTGTTTCTTGCAAGGGTTTCCTGGAGACCAGCTATCAGGTTGGTCTCACACTCTCCTTAATGTGCTCTGATGAGCATTTAAAAGTTTCCCAAGTAGTGGAAGCATTTCATCAGGACATAAAACATCCTCTGGATACTCAGAGGAATATTCTGAGCCCTTTCCATGAGAGCTGAGATTTGAACTGAGATCTTTTCTAGTCCAGTCACTCTGTGGTGCTCAGGAGAAGCAGAATAAAATTGAAGGAATCCCAGTTGTGAGAATCTACATCTTTCTCAAGGAAAATTGGTACGTTATTAGAATAAAATCTTCAAATGGAAATAAGATGCTTTCCCATCCTCTCCCAACATTTTAAAGCATTTTAAAAATGCATATATTTTCCAACATTTTAGCATTGATTAAATCATTGTCTCTCAATATGATACTGTATATAGACTTCTCCATGTCCCCTTGTTGCCATAATGCTCCTTCTCTCTACTCCATGGACCATAACAAAGGAGAATAAAACAGAGTTCATGGCTGTGATGCAATATCTCTTTGATTTTGCTAATAATTAATGCCAAATATCTGTCATTAATCATATATCTTCTGCATTGTGCATAGTGTTTTTCTCTGTGCTTTGCTAGGGATTTTGTGTCTGAATTTTTTTTCTGTGGACCTCCTTTTTTTTTTCTTTGCTTTCTTTTGCTTTGCTTTGGTTGTTTGGTTTTGTTTTGAATACAACTTCTTCAAGGCTTGGCATAACTTGGAATTAGACATCTCCTAGAAATCCCAGAACATTATGAGAGAAAGATGGTCTAAAATGGGCTGTGATGAGAGATTAAACAACTCAGGACAGCAAGAAAAGTTCTTCTGCATACAGACAGAAAAAAGTCTTCATGAAAACAGGAAAATTTAAGAAGCATGCAAGACTCAAGTTTTCTTCCTTCATGAATGAAATGTTCTTCTGCCTTCATGTGCTATCCAGCCCCTCACATCAAGTCTTGTTTCCCCTAGAGAGGAAAGACATTGCATGCTGCACTGGTAGTCCTCTGTTAAACCATCCCCAAGTTCCAGTTCTAATCACAAGGCTGGTGAATTGCACAGTACACCACTGGCTGTAGCCTCCACATGGTGGTATCCTGCAATTTGCCACACTTTTACAGAGGTGATCATGCATGTCTTGCTGTTTCATTTCCCCATCTTGACTTTCATGTACACCTGCACAGATGTATTTTTCTAAAGCTGTCACTTGGTAAAGCATCACCACAACATCCCATGATCAATACAGCAGCTTGGGAAAAATACATACACTTACATATCCAGCAGCATAAATGAAATCTCTACCTTCTATTTCAGGCCAGGCAACAGGAGACAAATGGGGAAAAAAAAAGACAACCAAGAAAAATCAGATTTTCTATAATTATATAAATTACAGCTAGAATGACTGTAATCACCTAAAATGTCTCTGGGGAGTTGGATTAGCAGAAGACAATTTCTCAGATTCACACTCCAGGGTTTAAACCTACAGCTGATATTTAGAATTAGACTACCAAGCTGAAATAATTAACCCTTGGGAAGCTAAAATATGTAACTCAGAGGTGTACTATCTAACCGAAAGGGAGGAATATGCAATTGATGCTATTTTAAATTTCCTATGGATCTTAATACTTGACCAGGCCAGTCAGATCGCAAACTTCAGTCCAAACTGTGAGTATATTTAAATTTAAAAAAATCTTTCCAGTCTCCCCCCTTTTAACATGCAATAAAAAAGCAAAAATCACTCAAACAAATATTCCTTAAAACCAACAACAGACTTCCTTCAGTAATTTATGTCTATTTTGAAGTGGATGATGAAAATACAGATTAAGAAAACATACAGAACTAAAGCTGATTTGAAAAAAAAAAAGCTTAAATATTGTAAAGGAAATTCAAAAGCTGCACATGTAAGTAGTATGGGGGGTTAGTATACTAAAGTAGATATGAAGAGAAATAAGTAAGAATGCCCTCTTTTGCTTTATTTTCTTCAGATGAGTGAGACATTAAAGCTTATTTTCTGGCATATGGAGAATGCAAGAAGTATAATGCTCCAAGGAGGCTTCCTCCACACTTTCTAGTTTTGAGGTGAAATCATGGATGGGGCAGTGCAGAAGGGCAGAGGGAGCAGATCAGAGGTTACTCTTCCTCCACATAGATGTTTCCCTGGGTGCCAACAGTGTTCCTCTGTGCTTCAGCTTGGATATTATACCAGCAGTATCAAGGGATTGACCTTAAACAAAACTGTGAAGGCGTGAAGTTGTACTGATATTATCCAAATCTCCTGCTTCTCTGTGTTGCAAGTTTTGCCTGGAGTGTCACCTTGTGCTTTGAATCCATTATGCTGCCACAAATATCTAAAACTTCAAGCTGCTGAATCTGTTACTGTTGGTGAATTCTAGATGAGCTGTTACTGTCTAAAAATGAAAACATCAATAATTTCCTTAATCACGGTAAAGTGGTTTTTTTCCATGTAGATATTGCTTTGAGAATAGAAGTTTGTATGAACAACATCAATCAGAAAGCTCACCCAAATGAATAACTTACAGCCCCACTGGCAGCCACTATTGAAGATTAATGCTGATAAACACCACGTTCAACATAAGATGAGATTTCTGAAAACAAACCAATTTATTGGATTCTCAGACATGTGTATTTTGTAGTCAACCATTGATTACTGACTCAGCTGATTCTGCTGGTCATTCATCACATGTGCTTAAAAGCTGAGCTATTCTCTTTCAGGATTTCATTTAATATACAGCACAACTACTTGTGAAGCAGTACTGTTCCAGTTGAAAGAAATTACCTTCGAAAGCTGCATGCTGAAGTGGCTCCATTTACATAGCACAAACATGACAGACATACAGATACATGTTGTGGGGATAAGTATTGTGAGTCAGAGTGGAACTGTTGCATGTTGAACTGCACTGAAAGTTTTGTGTTGGATACCAGGGATGACTCTTCACTGTTTGAGGAGGGTGTTGGTGTTTATGACTTTATTTTTTGTTTATGAAACAATGACAACAAATGTTAGCAAACAAGAAGGGAAACGTCTTCAATCTCCTACCATATAAGTACAGCATACTTCCATTCTATCTACTCTTATGTACACCTCAATAATGCTGAGGGGTTGGCATAAACATCAGATCTGTAAGCAAATTAATGCAAAAGAATGGATGCTGAATGGGTGAAATATTTGGATGAGATTTGATTGCAGGAATGGCAGGATAACTTCCTAAACCGTTGTGAAGCCTTTCTTAATTTTGCTTAAACATACAGGCTTTTGTAAGCTCATCCTGACTTTACAAAGGTATGGTACTTGAAGAGGTGAGGGGCTCTATAAGTTTCACACTTGGTGTTAGGCACACACTTAAGATACAGATGAATTAAACACCATTCCTGTTACATAAAAAAGATTGGCTTGACAATATACTTTATTATTAAAAGAGCTAGGGAAGTGTCAATTTTCATTATATACATTATTTTCCCATATAAGTTCATGCTGTTTATATGATAAGGCTTTCTTGGTTTTGTTTTGTTTTTAACCAAACCCCATTGTCTCTGTCTTTTTAAAAGTAGTGGCTGCTTCTTAATGCAGTGAGAATTTTCTTGATAATGACACAGCACATAATCCTGAAAGCCTGGGGGTAAAGTTTAATCATTTGAAAAAATGCCCCTCAGTACTATTATGAGAACCAGAAGGCTTTGGTGCCTGAATTATGTTTGTTCCATATCACAGAAAGCAATTCAAAACTTTTTGCTCAGTGTGCTAGTTTTGGCTGGGGTGGGGTTAATTTTCTTTAGTGACTAGCACGGGACTGTGTTTTGGATTTGTGTTGAAAATGGTGTTGATAATACAGGGATGTGTTTCCTACTGCTCAGCAGTGTTTGCCCAAATCAAGGCCTTTTCTGCTTCTTGTACTGCCATGCTGGTGAGGAGGCTGAAGGGTATGTCCTGTGTGCAGCTGGGATAAAGTTAATTTCTTCTCAGTGGCTGGTTCAGTGCTGTGTTTTAGATACAAATGAGAATATGCTGATGTTTTTGGGTTTTGCTAAGATGTATTTATCTTAAGTCTAGGACTTTTTTGGTTTTTTTGTGTCTCATGTTGTGCCAGTGAAAAGGCACATAAAAGAATCTGGGAGGGAGCATAGCTGGGACACTCATTCAGAGAATCCCTTGGCAAGCAGCCCTTAAAGATGAAGAGGCTGTAGCTAGAATCACAGAAGTATGATCAGTACTTCTATATTTCTGTGTGGAAAGTTGGTTGTGCCATTTTTTTTATAAATGTGGTTAAAACATGATGACAAGGATAAAAGGAATCCAGGCAATGAAATGTTCTTTAGGAGTTGGTACAGCTGAATATGATAGTTTAGATTCAGCAGTTACAGTTTTACAGTGTTACCAAAGACGAAGGAAATTTTCCTTTCTTATTTCTTACCTGGCAACTTGTTTATTATTGGGTAAATATTTTTTTTGTTTTGACTAATTGATCAAATCCTGGAGATTCTTTGATTCTGAAACACTTCTAGGTCTTCATTAGGACAAATATTAACCCAAATGCTCCAGAAGCAGCAGGTAATCTAATTTTGTGCGCAAACCAACTCTTTTTTTTGTGCTTTCTATAACCTTTCTCTAATCTTCTCACTCCAAGTTCGCAGCAGATATATATTGATTTCATGTCCATCATGGGGTTTCCTCTACAGATGTTGTTCTTCTCGGTGGAGTCAGTTGTGCTACCACCTTTATGGACAAATACAAAATTCCTTGTGTCTGATTTGGATTTGTTTTCAGATTCACCAACACTTGCTGATGATTGTATGTACTTAACTTCATTGTTAGTACACTTTAAATTCATTGTGCTAAGGTTCCTCCTCTCAGCTGACCCCTTGCTGTGTTCATAAGAAGTAAGATATAGTTGCCATGAAACACCAGTTAGCAAAACCCGCTACTCTGCAGGAAGAGACGTACGCTGTGCAATGCCAATTCAATATAGGCATTATTATTTTTCACACCAAGTATCTCATGGCTCTTTATGAAAATAGGAGTACAATCAGCATGTTGAGTCTACAGACTCAAGCAACAACACATTGAAAAAGAGCTTTCAGTTTTGCTTTGAAAGTAACTAAATACTATAAATTTATAATATTTTACAAATAAAAGGAAGACGGTCCTGTGTCATTGTAGGACACAACACAAACGACATGGAGTAGTTCTTTTCAAGGCAAATGAAAAACTGTTTATTAAAAAATCTGATTCTATTTTTATATCTTCTTGAAATGCCAGTGTCATTGGAGGGTGACAGTGCCACCTCCTCAATGTCACTGGGCAACCCAACAGTCTATCAGGTTGCTCATCCTCTATAAAAGAATGAAAATAATAAATTATTTACATAAAGTGTGTGAGAAAGTTCTGTATAAAAATGCAAATATCAGAGNGCTTGAGAAAACTTGAAAAAATCAGGGTGACAGTCCTGTGAGTGCAATGCAAAGGAAGTCAAAGTCCAGCAACCAGAGAGTTTTAACAAGGGTCTAATTAAGCACCTTTGATCATTCTGAATATTCATGAAAGAAAATGTAAAACAAGTAGATTGAACAACACAGTCATATGTGCTTTTGTGATTGAGATAAATTTGTTTTAAAATCATAAGTAAAAGTTGAAATTGATGGAAAATGATTGCTAGTTTGTTTAGAAGCATCATGATGAGAAAACATGCTGTTCTGAGGACACCAAGTAAAGAAATATGTTTAAACTTCATTCTGGAAATAGAAGGAAAGATACTGCTTATATTAACAGCTGCAAAACTGTTCTGTAGGAAGCAGGATGAAGCGCACACCAAGAAAGACAGAAATAAATAGTTGAGCATTATGCAAAATAAATGGGATTTCATTCTGAAAAAGATAGTTCTGAGAACAGTAGAAATAATAACACCCATGTCCACTGGGTTATGTTATATTAAGCCATAACGAAGAAATGGAGAATGGGAAAATGATTTTGTTAAGGTCTGCTAGAATTCCCACAAGAATGGAAGGATCCTAGTCAGGATGAAGACCCTGTACAAGCTATATTCCTTAAACATACAATCTGAGTCTATTGTGAGTCTGGTTATATAAGAGTTAAATTAACATTTGATTATGTCTTAAAATATAAGTGTTTATCAATGGAGGACTCAAAGCCAATAGGAACTGCCAGTATTGCACTCGATTCCATAAAACCAGTGGAACAAGTGCCATTATTTTGGCAACATCACAAGTATTAATCAAGTGCTCAATTCACTGTTGTCTTTCCATGTACAACTGGTCAATCTAGTGCAGAGTGCAAGGAACTGGGATTTAAATTCCTACAAAATGACAATGTTGCTATTTTCATAGTCAACACTAGTGTAATGTCTACATGTGAAGGAAGCCATCACAAACTAAGCTGGAAATTTCTAATGCCCAGCTGGTCTAAAATAGTGCATGAACTACAGTGGTGATGTTTTTCCATTTACAATTACAGAGAACCTGTACAATGATCTTTGGTTTAAAATGTAGATTCTTCTCAGAGTATATGACAGAATTTTCTATTCTATTTTACTCTATCCTTGGTAATTGTTTGTGTAATATGTAGTAAACCTTGTTATTTCTTTGGAAGTCTCTGCTTTCAAATGTATTATGAAAAATTAATAATTGCATCACTGAACTGCCATCATATTGTCATGACAATAACACAACTGCCATTGATTACTGACATTTTGTACATAGTCTTACTCTCACTCCTCTGTACAATTCAGGTTTCTGTTGATTTAAACTAAGCCAATTGCAGTACTGACATGGTCTTCAAAGACAGCTCCATCAGTCTCCAACTATAACAACAATAACATCTTTAAATTAGACTGAAGTTTTGCTTTCAAAATGTCTTTTACAGTGAAAGCATCTCTCTATACTTCACTGCTTGTATGTTTATGACAGTCTGTCTGTAATTGTGAGAGAAATAATTTAGGTTTAAAAGCTATTAGTCCCAGATGTACAATTGAATTCTAGTCTTCATTATGGAAAACACAGCAGACTAAAGAAAAGCAGACAAGGTCGGAGCTATCCAAGGAGCAGTGAGAGGAAAAGGTGATTATCCTGGCAAAAGCCCACAGGTACATTGCCTTGTTGAGTCATCTGACTGGGGAAAAGCTACATCTTAAGGAATGCTGCTGTCCTTTTAGAGGTATTGTGTGGAGGCAAATGCCAGGGAGATTTATGTGCTTCATTCCCTGACCTGTGATAATGCATCATTAGAGCCCTCCGTGTTTTCCACCTTTGTGAACAAAGATTCATAACGGAGACAATTATGAAAAAAGAAGAGGAGAAGCCGCAGCAGTGGCAGCAGGGGAAGTGTGGCTCAGGCACACAGAACCTCACTCAGAAGCTGAACAAAGATATCTTTTTTTTTGCATTGCACCTTCATTTCACTTTATTCTAAGGACTGCATCTCTCCCTGCTTCTCTGTCCAAAGCTCAGACTCCTTGACAGAATTGGAACATAGCACAAAGCCAAAACACACATCCCCCCACTCCCCCAGTTGTCCTCCTAATTTAACCCTTCACCTTCTCAGTGGACATTAAAATAAATTTAGAGGCATAAGAAACTTATAAGGAAAGCTGAGGTCACTTGTGATCCCCAGTGAGAGCTCTATTGGGTCCTCTGAAGTGCAGTGATAACAGTGAAAACTGTTTCATGCCCCTGCGTACCTTTGCTTTTATCCTGACCCCAGGCAATCTTTTTCTTTCGCTTGCTGAAATACAGGGCTGCTGCTCTAGCTGACTGACTGGGGAATAAGTT
This sequence comes from Peucedramus taeniatus, assembly GCA_013400575.1. Lineage (NCBI taxonomy): Eukaryota > Metazoa > Chordata > Aves > Passeriformes > Fringillidae > Peucedramus > Peucedramus taeniatus. The sequence goes on from WBNO01007763.1 coordinate 92,735, forward strand.
TATATGTATTTAACCAAACCAGACTAGCATCCCCTCTTCTCTGGCCATGGATGAACATGGATTCAAGCAGTTGTAATGCTTTTCTGAGAACATTACCAGGACATTTTAATCACGGCTTACTGCACTAGTAGATTAGTACCCAAATGCAATGACCTTCTTTTTGCTGTGGACATGAACATGCCAGAAAAGCCAACTGTACTATTCTTTGTCTTGATCCAATAAATTAGGGTTAAATAAACAAGAGAGACAAGTGCGATGTACTTTGAAAATCTGAGTGCACCTGTTTTGTAGTGGAAAATTGGATATTCTTTTTTTTCCCCCTCACATAAAAATGCTACTGCCTGTGTTTGTCTCTTAGGGGATGACACTATAACCAGAATTTATGCGTAGCTTCCTACATATTTTGCAATTGGAGGTTATTAAGAAAAAAAACAACAAAGAAAAATTGGTGTGCATTAGGAGGTATTAGAACACATTGGTCTGACTGTCTGTTCCTCTGCTGTGGTGAGGTCTGATTCCACAAATGTGCACAAGAATGAGTGTTCTAGCGGGACAGAAGCATGGAGGAAAGAGCTACCTGAAAGCCTTGTAACCATATTTTAGAGCAACCATTATCCTGAAGTGCTATGACCAAATGATATGTTCTCACGCATTGTGGTTTTGACACTTCCATTAAGGAAATGTAAACATCAGATACTTTCACATCAAACTACCTGGGATCTATAAACACTTTGTATTAGTCTGTGTGGATGCACAGAAAGGAAGGAGGGTCTGATCCTGTAATAGAATATCAGCTTCTCAAGCCAAGAATATCCAGCCCAGTTCTTTTCTCAATCTCACTTTCTTGTGGAATAAGAATGAAATGTTTTACACCATGTTGGAGTTTATGGCTGCATATATCAACAGATATAAAAGCAAGCATGCCTCTAGGCATCTCTGCCTTCTTCCATGTCTTGGAAATCGTCAGAGCAGTATCTTCCATCTTTTTGGAAAGGTGCAAGTGCATCAGTTATCTTTTTCTGCAGGGAAAAAGTGCTGATTTGGATATGATCTGTCACATTCCACCTGTTAGTAGCTGGTCTCCATCAGCAGTACTGCATTAAAAATCCAGAACCTCTGTCATCATTATTTAGCATGTCAACATCCAGACGAGAGCTGCAACACAACACTTACTTTCCATGTTGAGGGGAGTTTATTTCCATGTGTGCAAGTAACCAGCTGGTGTGAGAGGCAGTGGCATGTTCTGCACACATTTACAGTCAGAATTCAAATAAGGATCACTGTGACCCAAAAAGAAATAACTTTGCATGGTAAGCAGAGGAGGAGGCCTCTACCTCTTTGAGCTTTTCTGAATGTTTGCTAAGATAATTTCTCCTGTTGATTACTCCTTGAGTGCTTGTGATGGTTTGGAAAAGAAATATTTCAAAGCAAACAAGAAAAACAACCAAGAAACACAAAAAAGTGAGCCAGAACAGATGTTTTGCTTAAGCATGGTTGTATAATATTGTCGTAAAAAATAAAGTGTTTTATTTATTTTGTGTCCTGAAAGGCATGTAATAAAATTAATTTTATTACTACCTGGTGTGTTCATCAGGTGGTTGGGTAAAAAAGTAAATATATTTTTATAATGATTATAAACTGTTTTATGATATCTTAATCATGTATTATCAAAACTGAGATTGTACAGAAGGTTTTGATGCGCAAGATCAGTGCAAGGCAAGAAAGATTACAGTTTGTGCGGTTTTGTTATGTTATTAACTCCATGAAAGCAGCTCTGCAGGTAGAAAGCTGTAGCTGAGTCCAAAAGTATATATTTTATATGATTCATTTTATGAAATGGAAACTGTAATTCCAGCACTTCATTATTACATCCTTGACTCACCTAAGTGCTTAACCGTCAGGCTAAGTTTAAGTCCCACTGAGATAACTTGCTGTGTAAAGTTAGTCATAGTTAAATCTGTGGCTCAGTTGAGGTCTGCTCCAGTGAATTCCCTAATATTCCTGCCACGTGGGTGTCTGCAAAAGCTCTGCCTATGCAGCCTGGTGCTCCTGTGGAGAGGGTGCCACAAATCAATGAGGTTTTAGAAAGTTGGTGAGGCAGAGTTCTAATAATATTACATGCTACAGCACTAAATATACCTGGGCTTTCATTGCTTTTTATCTTCCACTGATAGATCTGCTGGGCAGGTATCAATGAGTGAAAATACCTTAGATGGGATGCTAACTAAACATGCTGAATTACTTGGAAAGCAGAAGTATTTCAATTATCTGAAGCACCTGATGTCCAGTGTTGCCAGTTCAAGATCATTCGAGCCTTAGATGAAGCTTCCTAACATGTCAAGTGATTTTGAGTCTGTTCCCATTTCTGTTGAGGACTTAATGATTTCAAGACCTTTGATAGATGGTTGTTTTCCTTCTCTCCCAAAATATCTGCATTCAGACAATAAGCCATTTCAGCAGAGGATGGCAAAGAAAGATGAAATATTGTATTAATTAGAAGTTTATAAGTAGTAATCTCTGGTGTCCTTGACTTTCACAATTAGTAAGAATGATAAAAATAAATGATAATTATTAATAAAGAAGGATTATCAATAAATAATAAAAAAAGCTTTCTTAAACTGCATTTCATCTGTCTACCTAGCAGCCCTCTGGAGGTGCAACATTCTTTCTTATTTTATAAATGTGAAAGCCAAAGTGAGATTACAGCTTTGCAATCACATTTACTGATATGTTTCTAGATACAATTACATTAACGATGAAACCAAGAAAAGACACTTATGACCAGATCACTTATGTAGGATATCACAGGAAAAAATATAAGAGATTTGTGAAAACAGAAACCCGTCCTGAGTTTTACACTCAGTAGGTGCATCCTCTTGTAGCAATGCCTTATTTATCTGTAAATATTGCTGTGGTGCAAATGCCCAGAGATGTGTGGCTCATCTGTTATTGTTCCTAGCAAAGCACTTGGATGACTGAAGCTTCTATGACAGATGTTTTTTTTTCATAAACACTGTCTGTACTTTCACTGCAGTCCTTGGTTTTGATCAGTTTCTTTAAATATGCATTCTTTGGCTACACACTTTTTTTTCCCTCTCATTTAAACTTCTTTTATTACTGCATTACCTCTTTATGCTGCACAGGAAGAAGATGGCAGGAACAAAATAATACAGGAAAAAAGTGCAAGCACCACAATGTGCTAGTGACACAGGTGATAGGTGGGAAGGAGAAATGAAGCTTTTCATCTGACAGCTTCAGAGGTATGCAACTGTTTGAGGAAGAAGATTCATGAAATACATGGGAAAAGTAAGTGGAACATTACCTGGAGAAGAAAATTTGAATGTCACTAAGTCAAAGGAAGTGAATATATTATTTCTGAGAAGAAATGGAGTAAATGGAGACAAGGAAGAGAACAGGAGATTAATGAGAATAGTGACCATTGTGCCAGAAGGACAAAAGAGATAGGGATGCAGAGGGCTTGCATCACACACTGATAATCAGTTGCTGGGTTTGTAGTGTCAAACAGAAAATATTGCTACTTTACAGATGTGGATGCTCAGGGTATCCTCTACTGGCGAAACTTTATGTAAGGCAGCTTTAACATGTACACAAATCTCAAACCACTCTGGGTCCTGGAAACCTGACTGGCCCTTTTACTAACAATGAGAGGTGTGGGATACAGGGTAAAGAGTAAATTACACTCACCCCTTAGAATCACAGTTGCTGAACCTGTAAATATTGCCTGCATGGGTAAACCTTGGTGTTCTTTCAAACCCTGATGCTGCTCTGTCCACATTTCAGAGTTTTTTAGTGTGGAAACAACTTGGAAAAACAGGCAAGGATCTTCACCTAGTTACTTCATCAAATAATAATGGAGTGCAGCTGGTGTCCCAAAAATTTGTCATTCAGTTGCAAGATATCTTCCCATAAGTCATAACTTCTCATGCACAGAGGTCAAATGAGTTTTCTAACATCATACACCAGGATGATAGGGGATCCAGGAATCTGCATTCACTGCTCAAATGGAAATAAAACTTTGTCCTTGTGCGGTGCTGGAAAGCGTTGCAAAAGCTGGATACATGTTTAAACTCCTTTAAGTGGTGTGAAATCCCCCTGATTGAGCACGCAGCTCTAGAATTAAAAAATCATATCCATTTAGTCAGACTTTAGAAAATAGTACTCCAAGAGCTCCTCCTGTAAATTTTGACATTTAACCAGTCTTAGCATTGTCTTGCCACTTGAATCATTTATTTAAGCGGTGATAATAAAAGGTGTCAGCAATTCAGTTGTAAGCGCTTGAAGATTTCTATGCGCATTGACCTTTAAGTGTTTGCATCTTGACAGGTGAGCCGTTCCTAACGTCTCCTATCCTGAGATATGGCCGGGGCAAGGGGTCAGGCATGCTAATGATAAAATTACCATTTACCTTTTACCTCACCAGCCTCAGTGCCTGACATTATAAATGTAGGTAACCTTTCACCTGAAGGCCCTCTTTCTTCTGCAGTGCTAGGGATTATGAAGAAATGAATGTGCTTACAGCTGCAGAAGAGGCATAAGTCATGAAAAAAAGAGGTGCTTTTGGTCATTCTTTCCCTTTAATTTTCTTTTTTTTTTTCTTTTTTTTTTTTTTAAATCAAAATCATGTTTTTGGAAAAACTATGAAGAGTTTTAACCTGTTTTATATTAAGAGATCGTTTTCTGGCTATTTCTATTCTAGCATTTCTAATCTAGTCAAGATTATTCTGTTCTTTCTTATTAAGATGAAAGAACTATTTATTAAATGATTAGTGCAAATGATATCACAGCAGTCAATAAGGTTTCTTTCAGGGATAAGTGGCCACATTAATGAGCCTGTATGACCATTTTCATTGTCTGCCATAGCCCAAGAGAGTCAACTCGTTCACCTTTGTATCCTGATCCAGGTTTTCCTGAGCTTCACCAATTTTCTGACTTGAGTCAATATTCCTTTCCCAAAGGCAGCACCATTCAATCAGTGGTAATGGATGCATGATGAGAGCTTTGAAGGTATCTGTGTGACCCTGAAGACTGCCCAAGGACTTCTGATCTCCCACCCACTTATGATGTGCCTGACTGTTCACAAGTAAACACTTAGACAACAGGATGTACTGTGAAGATTAACAAGAGTGGTGTGTATTTACTTCTCCACATATAAAATATTTCTGATTAGTAAAATTCATCCATGTTGTGGATAGGACAACTATCATGCCTAGGAGAAATATCAGAGATGGTGCTAGGTGCAGAGCTTGATTTTTTTGGCTGACTCATGGGCAGGTGATTCATATCCTGATTTGAAATACATATTCTTCTTGCCAGAGCTAAAGCATATGAGGGTGGAAAACATATGAAGAGACAGACATAGAAAATAAGATTCAGTTCATTTCACTGATCAAGAGCCAAATGATCACAAGCTTTAGTAGAATTACCTCCCAGAGGAACAGCCCCTTTCTGATAAATGCAGCCATGTAACCGCTAGGGCATAAATTGTGCAAATTGAGGACTATGGTTCAAATATAAATCTTTATATTAAACTTAGTGAAATTTGGTATTGTGTGAACATTATTCATGTCTATGAATCTTCAGGCACAAATCTTGTTGCATTTTATTTGTGTTATAAGGATATACATTTTGCAAAAGTTTCATTCAGTGAATATCAACCTTGATGAAATTGTGCTCTGGGAAGTCTATAAAAATTGTTGCATCTCCCTCACATTGGAAAAACCTGAGCAGACCTATTTCTAGTTTTATCTATTCTTGTACACACACAGAGTTCAAGCATCCTATAAATGAAAGGTACAACTTCATTTCTGTTTGAAGCTGGCAGAGGATTGGTTAGCACATATTGAAAGGACAGTCAGGTTGCAGGCTGAAAATGAAAAAACCCACAGAAGAAATATTATCCCTTCTAGAAAAGTGCATAGCTCTCCTCTCACATTAGCCTGCACTGCTTTGGCCATCAGGTAGTTTGTAAAGTGGTGAAGCAGGATGGAAAGCTCAGGAAAAGCCTCCCTCTGGGAAGCTTGTACTCAAATCAAATGTGTTGAAAGGACACAGACAGGGATGTCATTCGGGCTGGATAGCCTGACAGAGTTATTTCCAGGCTTATCAAATCATGTTCCACTTGTCTGAATACTCTTGTTTTACTTCTGTGCATCAACACAAACTCAGCTCCCAGCACCAAAACCAGATTCATTTCCACAGTACAAAGGGCTTAACTGTGCTTTTCAGCAGGTTTTCCTCCTCCTACCCCTCTGCCCATCTTTCTCCTGGAATGGATTGCTGCTCCTACATTCAAATTCTGCATTTACGATGGAGTAACTATTTCCAAATTACGGCTTAGACCACGGAGCACACACAGTGCCATACAGAGATGAAAGTAGGAACTTTCATAACAGTGTGAAAGGTTGCAGAGACTCCACAGGTGTATATAATAGAAGTTGCTGGCAATATTTATAAATGGGTTTTATGGATTATTACATAGTCTCATCCACTGATCCATTTCTCTGGTACTGGGACTAGTATTCCATGCTTCTGCAAAGTTCCAAGCACATGGTATTAAATCTGTTGAGGAGTAAAAAGAATCGTGCCAGTAATCCTGCCTCTACACTCCAGCAGTTTGAAGTATTAGTACAGGCCAGGCTCATGCAGTTGGGCAGCCAGTTGCTGATTCTGAGTTAGGAAATACGAGTACTGTGACCACTTGAAGGGCAGATTGCTGCATTGACAGAGAACACACATTTAGCCCTCACAAAACCTGCAGTGTTTCTCAGCATGGACTAACACGATCACGCCAGTAAAATCCCTTAAATACTGGATTATGCTCTGTCTCATCCCTTTTGTGTTCATTGAATATACATGATGCTAGCTGGCTTGAAGGAATCTCTTTTTGATTTCCCAGGGGATATCCACTGAAGGTTTGATCCTGCAACACCCTGAATAGGCTGAGCATTTAAGGAAGCCAGAGCAATTTGAGAATGTAAAGCTATTGCTGGCTGAAGACATGAAGAAATGTGTTGCACTAGTTATTTTGTGCTCAAAGTCATGCAAAATATTTCAAGGCAAGAAGAACTAGGAGTACTTCAAAAAATAAACAAACAAACAAAAAATCTAATAAGAAAAATACTTCCTGGAGATCTGGAGGGAGAAGAAAATTGTACCAGATACACTGCATTCCTGAATCTGCAAGGAGGATCTGGTTTCATGGCAAGGACAAGGTCAGATCAGAAGACCTTCTATGTTACCACTACCTGCACTACTAACACCTATTAAGTCAAACAGGAAACATATTTTGGAGATTGGCTGGAAAACTAAGATAAAAGGACACATTTAAAATACAGATGTTTACATCTGAGCATATGTTTATAGATTCTTGAATATTTCAAAGCCACATTAATCATGTAGCAAAAAGGCAAAAATGTACATACCAGTTTAGGAATGAAAGAAAAGGGAAGTGACTTTTTTGCAGAAAGGGCTATCTTGAAATATTTCTGAAAATCAACCAATAGTCCAATAAGTCTAGTGAAGAATTATGCATTCCTTCAGGAACTACAGGATGCAATACACTTTTTTTTTATCAGTTTCATAGAAAATATAGTTTGCTAATATAAAGAATAAATGGACATGTCTTTTCTTATTTCAAAGAGGAATTCTGTTTTTCCAGTAAAATAAAAGGGGTTGCCATGCTGATAGGAAAACTTACTTATAATTTGGCAACACTTTGAAATATATTCAGTTTTAAAAACAAAGAAAGTTAAAGTAGCTCGTCCCCAGTTTTCAAAGCTTTTTCTGTTCTTGGTAAGGGTTGGAATTGGCTTCAGAGAATTATTTTAGTGGGTTCTGAGTCTAGTCCTTACACTTAAAGCTACTGCATGACCTTTTGCTGTGCTTAATACACCACCAAGCACATGGAAATTGTTTAAAAATTAATACATGGATTTTTGGTTTTATAAGTGTCTGTAGCAGAAAGGATTTGTTCAAATGAAAAATGCATATTTCATGTGTTCACTTTCTAGATTCCTCATAATGGACGAAGTTTAATCAGGGAACGGGTTAAATGTCTTATGGCATGGTATGGGGTACAAACATTTCCCCAATGCAAAATAACTGTGTATATATTTGTCTGTGTACACAAACACACAGATACATAAAGAGGAATGCAGGTATAATGTACATATATGTCAGCATGTGGGAGTGCACATTCTTAGCAACAACACAAATAACCAATGCATATTGTAATTAAATGCAGTGTGTAATTTCCCAGTTAAGTCCAAGAATTGGGAAAGAAACTCTGTGTGCAGGGCTGGCAATTCTCTGGGGAAAAAGCCAGAAGAGATGATGCTTAAAAGGTTCATTCACTGTTTCTTTCTGCTCTGAAAATTCTGAATGGGAAACTCAGGTGAAGCATCTCCAAAAGCCTGCACCAAGAGCACTCCTGCCTGCCAAGAAGGAATGTGATGGGAAGAGATCTTCAGCTTTCATGCAGATCCTGCTCCTTCAACCAGCCTTTCTGCAACTGCTGTGAAGAAAGATGTGGAGATTTTGTGACTGTGGTATCTGGGGCCAGAATCCTTTTACTAGCCAGGTGAAAATCCTTTTATTCTAATGAGAAAACCTGTAGAACAGCTGAAATTCCACAGGTTTTTAGTTTTCATGGTTATCTTCTCATGCATTTCCACTGAGGAATGCAATGGGGGCCTGAGCTATCTGTGAGGACATAGTGTTGCTATCTCCTATTAGACATTGCCATTTCTTCCAGCCTGGAAGCTTCCCTATGCCTTATTAGATTCATTAATGTGTGTTTATAATACTACAGTTGTACTTTGATGATTTTAGGATGTCTGAGACTGGAAGGGAATGGGATGACATTTCTAGTATAATTTGTTCTGCATAAAACCTGTTCCCATTAATGTTGAAGTTCATTCTCTGTTTGTGAAGCTACTGGAGCAAATCAGCTCATGCCAACAGGCATGCTCTGCTGACAGCTCAAGAAGCTTCGCCAGTTGACACCAGCTAAGAATTTGGCTCCACAGTTTGTGGGAGGGAGGGACAAAGTTTAAATAAGTGTTAGTGTAAGTGTCAGATTGTATTTCCACTTCCATCAGATCAAGTCCAGAGTAAATTCATTTAAAGAAAGGGATTTTTTTTTTCTTTTTTCTTTGGTGTAACAGAAGAGAGTTTGTCCCTGAGAATTTATGTCTGCAAAAATCTCAGTGAGGCAGAAAAAACCCACTTTTTAGCCAGTCTCTGAGATGCCGATGAAACCCAGAGAAACCCACTGATATGTTAAGTACCTCATTTATGAATTTACACTCACATACGTGTATGTGTATGTGTGTGTGTATACACACAAATACACAATTTGACTAAAAAAACCCCATCTAACCCTAAGTAAAAGAAAAATCCTCAGGACTAGACACAGTACCCTTTAAGTACAGAGCTGTTTAAAATATCAATCTCCTTATTGTAATTTGATGTGTGAAATTCAGGCACACATTTACAATTCAGATCCTGTTCCTTAGGGATTTCCATTTAGGGCCTGTTCGTATGATTTATTTAGTGCCTTTCTCCACTTACTTACGCTTGAGATCGTTAGGTATAATGCACATATATGCACAGGGATAAAATGTTTATCATCATTACTTCAATGAAGTCATTTGCCATCCTTGACACCCTCTAATGTCCCAAGTGCTTCAACCCACTGGCTCATTTGCCCAGCTTTTCACTCTCTCCACTTTTTCATCTCAAATTCTCGATGTGTTCCCTTCATCAATCATCTATGTTTAGCGGGTAGCAGGAGGAAAGACAGCAGAATAATTATACAAATATAACAAAAAGAAGGTCCCCCTTGTGATTCAGGAGGGACATGGATGGGGGAGGGGGAACAGAGGAATAAGGAGTGTGGATTTCATGCTTCTTTGAAATCATTAATGATGTTTAATGGAAACCAAAGTATCCACTGGAATCTATCATGGCCTCAAATCTGTGTCCCACATAGCTAACCTGAGGACTTGGTCCTACCCAAGTGTCCTCTTCCTGCTCTGCTTCTCATTGCTGCAGGTTGCCAGCATTTCACCACCTCTGATATTTGCAGTCAGGAACCCCTTTGAATGTATGCTTTTGGATTTACTTTTCAAAAAAACAGGATCCAAATCACTGTGCCCTGACTACATTCAGCTAATTGGCCCTTGCTTTCAATGACATCCGTGGTGTGGGGATGAACAAATTGAAGATGAAAGGGTGGGCTGGGATGGGGGCAGGGGGAAGTTAGCATGGCCTGGGGCACAGTGTCATGCACAACTGGGGAGAGGCGACAGAGTGTGAGGTCCCCAGGTGGCTGTGTGCAAGGTGACTTTTTCACTTTGAAAGAAGATTGGTCTCACATTTCTCTGCCTCCTTGGTACAGGCACCAGCTGCAACGTCGTGTTTCTCTATGATATGAAAGAAGGAATATACACAAGGCCTTGCAGAGTCTTATACTGGGAAGACAGATCCTAGAGATGTTCATGCTCAGGAAAACGAATGTTTTTAGTGGTGCTTCAGAGCTCAGTCAAATAGTGGTTGCCAATGCATGCTAGAGTTTGGACAAATTAAAACAGAAATTTCTCATGTAGACCACAAAACCAACACAGAGTAAAAAGCAATCCTTTTGAAACAATCAAACAATTCAAGATGGAAATGAACAACTATTTATCTACTTATTTGTCCCAGTAAGTCCATGCTGGGCTTTGATAATTTACTCAAGCTCAAAATTCAATCAGACAATTAACAGAAAGACAACTCAGGGTTTCTGAATGCTACCTGACACTTTAAAGCACACCAATAAACAAATACTCATAGCATAAGATTTATTTTCCCCTCAGTTCACCCTTCTCCCTTTCCCTAAATATGAAGGACTTTGCCATGCACTTAGGTGATGGATCTGACATAATCATGGAAACACTTCAGAGAGATTGCATGTGGTCTTCACAGGAAACACAGCAGCAGTGGTTGTCTCTGATTACAAAAGGAAATTCTGCTCTTGAACCTACTACATCAGTTGGTAGAGGCAAATGTTCTGCCAGGGAATTCCCAATCCCTTTTTGAAAGAAATGGAAGATGAACTAGTGGTACTGAAAAAAAAGGCTAAAATCTATACCTCTATAGAAAACTGAATGTTCTTGACTTGCTTTTTTTTTTTTTTTTTTTAAGGGCCTGTATATAACCTGGGATACTTATAATCTACTCCAGTTTCAAGTATGGGCTAGAGGTCATATCTGGTCACCAGAGTCCCCATGAACTTCTCCAATTTTTTGTCTACACAACATTCAATGGTAATAAGTTCTACTGTTTAAAGAGGCAGTGTATGAAAAGCAAGTAATGGACTTTTCTGGATCTTTGATAGACACTTGTCATTTTTGCTACCTGAAAGTGAAAAGAGTTCAGTTTTTCTTAGCCATTTTTCATGCCATATCTTAGCCTGTCAAAACCAAAGTAGAAGAGCCAGTCTTTCACAGCCCCTTCTCCAAATTATGTGTTGGGGCCTTTTTCTGCTTTTCAGAAATGGTCGCTTCCAGGTTAACAAACATTCAACATTCAGTCACTCACTTTTCCTGCTAAGTGGTTTGGTCTATTTTCTTCTCCTTTCAGGGCCTTCAGGAGGAGATTAGAAAGACCGTGCTTGAAGATTATGAAAGAGATAACAGAGTTTATCACAGCTGCTTTGACCCTTGCAGAGTCTGAAACATAGTTTGAGCCAAAACCTTAGCAAGTGATGGTGTTTTTTTTTTTTT
>WBNO01007763.1:114616-174670 GCA_013400575.1 Peucedramus taeniatus
CTTTCCTCCACTTTTGTGATCAGGTCCATAGTTTACCTTGGGAGGAGCAACTAATTTTTAAGGTGTTGTCCATAACTGGTTTTTAAATACTAACTACAGTAAAATTAATTCAAGCATAAATTAATTCTGAAGGAGAAAAAGCATGTATGATATACTCAGTACTTGCTTTTGCATTCAAGCCTGGTGCAGGCTATCTGTGCAGGACTGACAGCATCCTTGTTATCATCTAAAGGACAGTCCTCAGCAGTCAATCAAAAGCTCAAGGTTGAAAGAAGCTGACATAATGCCCATCAAAGTCTTCTCATTAAAACTGATTTCAGATTGTAGGTTGACTCTCCTTGACCAGAATGACTCTGTGGATATTCATGTAGTGTGTAAGGCATTGCTCAGACAGTTGGTAGCCCCAGCAGCAAATCATGCAACGTTCTGTATGGCCAGGGGGTCAGATGAATTCTGGGATCTTCCTTGCACGTCCACTGAGGCCAAAGTGTTTGGTCTTCAGTTGTTTCTGTTTTATTAATGAGGGTGATGTTTAAGTGCCTCTGAGATTTCATGGGTAAGGATGACTTCTACAATATCTGACTGTCTCTCAGGTTACGAATTTTTACTTCTACAACCTCTACCATTGCACATATTTTTCTTCTTCCTATCTTTTTTCCTGATGTCATTCTCACCTCTTTCAAGAATAATCCTACATGCCTAATGTCAGGGTGTGTTTCCACTGAGGCTTTCTCTAGACTGTACTACAGAGCAGTGCAAAATATAATTTTTTTAATACATCATGTTTACTTCCATATTTTTATACAATTAATCTCTCAACTCTTTCTGGTTATGCATTTTTCATTTGTAATACAAGAAGCATTGCATTGGTATATTTTTTTCTTCTCTTCTTATTTTGCGGAATTGCTTTTCCTGAGATTGAGTCAATTATTATTTTGAAAAACAAAGCAGCTTTGTTTTGGATTTTTTTGGAGGGAGGAGACAATAATAGCAGAACTACACTAATCCTACAATATACAGGAAGGACCAAAAATACTCCGAGATTCTGAACATCAGTGTATTTTCGTTGCTGGTTGCATTACAAGGTTGTGTTTATAAAGCTGCAGTTCATCACTTGAAGTGACATTTTCCAACCTCAAACCAGAGAATTTGCTTAAATTAGGCAACTTTTGTGCCACCTAGTGGCCCCTCTCCTCTCTGAGAAAAGTGTCTGGCATTCCCTTGCCTAAAATTCTGCAGGCCACTGGCCTTTAAGTATTGTAAAAAACCTGTATTAGCAGTAATTTGTGAACTAAAGAGTCAAAATCACATACTTTAACTTTGAAGATTATCCTTTGATATCTTTTCTTGCAGTTTTTATTTGACTGTTTACCCCTTATCTCTGCCTGGCATCTGCTATGCAGAGAGAATTATCACAAATGTGAATCTTTATTACTGGGGTTTATTTCTGAGATGAGGTCTTGTAATTTCCAGTCACTCTGCACTTCCCTATTTTGATGCTTTCAACAGATGAGTCCTCAATTCACCCTTACTCTTGGGGTTGTTGAAAATGGAACAAATTGCCACCACTTTGTCACTCAGTGGAGCTAAGTCAGTATAGAGCAGGAAAGGCGTTGAACCCTCTCAAATAACTATGCTGTTAGCTGTACTAGCCACAGCTTTTTGAGTCTTGCTGCTTGAAGTCAGTCACCTCCATCTATATTTGGGCAGTAAAACAGCAGTAGAGCTAACAGGTTCCCAGAGACTGGAAAAATGGATAGATCCCATTGACTTCAGAAGGAATTTGAGATGCTGACAATGCCAGCCCATCCCACAACTGATCTAGCTGTTGCGAAGATAGCTGTTGTGAGGGTCCTAAGGATGCATCTTGTTTCTGTGCTTCCAGTGATGCACTTTAGATACTAAACTCCAATGTTCAGCCTAGCCAGGCTGGCTTCTATTCAGCAAACTTTTTGAGTTTAAACTCTTTATGTTAAATATAAGCCTAAGGCTAAGTGCAGAATGCTTTCACAGGCAGTAATGGGCAATGAAGAGGGGCTGCCAAGCACTGAGAAAATCTGTCCTGAGAAGATTTGCCTGTGTTTGAAAGGTTGTGCACTTCAGATACATCATCCCATAATGACACAGAGTTTCACAGACTCACAGAGGGCCAGCATATATGAAGGATCTACTGCTGGACACAGGCAGTCTGACACATGGCTTTTTACACTACTAGCCAGATTTTCTCCTGTGGTCTATGTCACAGTGCCATCTGGATACAACTCAAAAATTCAGCATCTAAACACTGATGTAGTCAGGAAGAACCAGGTAATGGGTTCTTCTTGTAGCTGTCCTTCTGGCATTCACTTGACAGAGCCTGACAAGTGGCACTGCAATGTTTCTTTCAACTAGAAGATCTGACCCTTTCTTCCCCAAATCTTTACTGTACCCAGGGATACTTGATTTGAAAAAGGACTTAATTATGATGATATTAATTTACAAAGACCACTGATTTGAGAAATGGCCCAAATAATAAATGCCATCAGAATAATTACAAGACTATGAGGCTAGCAGTAGTGATGTTTGCTCTGCTAATTGTACTTAATTTACTGCGAAGTTTTTCAGTGGCTCCTGTAGCTTTGAGTGCACTGAGTTGTGGTGCTGCTGTATACACCAGGGGGAGAAGATTATAAGTGAGGTAGCCCAGTGAGAACCATTTCTGAAATGATCCCAAGCAGCAGATTCTCCAGTGCTTTCTTACACACAGCCAATGCCATGGGTGACACCCTCCCTGGAGCTCGCGGACAGTGGCTACTCACAAGGTGCAATGGGGAAGCCAGCAAGCTCCAGTCTGCCACTGGGTGCACGTGTGAAGAATTTATTCTATTTCCTTCCTTGTTTAAGGCCTTGAACTTATAGTTTCTCATAATGGAAAATTTTGGATGTGTTAGCCAGGGTCAGAAGTAGATGTCTGTTCACATTGGATGCTGACAGACAGCAATGCTGGGACAGTCACATGCCTACAGACCACCATTTGGCTGTGCATACATTCTCCATTTGTAACTGGATCATGAGATTACCTGTTATGTCTCAGGGGATCTTATGGGAGTTCTTCAAAAGGGAAAGCCCCATCTTGAGAAAAAGGAAAAAAATCATTTGGGAAGTTAAAAAAAAAAAAATAAAGAAAAAGTAGAGAAGTAGAGGGATAAAAGAAAACTTAGAAAGAAAAAAATGGGCAACACACTGAACCACAAACCCAGCTTGCCTGATGGCTGATTTTCAGGCTACTTGACAAGGAACAAGCTAATGGAAAATTAGTTTCCCTCTTCTTGTTCAAGTGTATAATATCTCTCCTTCCTTGGTAAATTTTGAATAGTTTACCAATATTAGCAGAATTTAATAGAAAAATAAAGATCTCTGAGATATTAAGCAACTTTTATAAGAGCAGGTTGGAGGAAAAATATCCTACTGATGTTTCAGTCCAGGCAAAATGCTCAAATCAGAGCTTACACCTTCTCAGACAGCAAAGCTAAAATATACAAATCTGTAAACAGTCACATGCTCATGGTCTTGTTGAAAAAAATTAAAAAAAAATTAAGGGCTGTCCTTTTGTCTTTTAAAAGCAAGGTAGGACTATAGTGAATGTAGCCAGACTAAATTCCCTGAAACCACTATTTTGATTTAGATTAGCAGAGCTGACAGTGGCTGAACTCTGTTTACCTCCCTGCTTCTTCTCCCAGTAGAACAATGGACCCAAGCTGTGCAGGAGGTCAGCAATGTTAAAAGCTTTTAATGGATGGACTCATGACCATCAGGCTCATCTGACATCTGAGTGTGGGCTGGAAAGAATCCAGTGTTATGACATATGCCAAGCTCCTCTCAAATCTCAAGGCAGGTGACAGGAGCTATTGCACAGTTTAAATCTTCTCCTTTTTATCTCTTCTGCCTGTTAGCTGTTTTGCTTTAGTGAGGCTGACAAGACCCATAATAAGATCACCTGCCTGTTGCTTTTGCCCCTCCTCCCCCCTAGATAGAGATCAGTGCAGGCAAGGGGAAGAAAGAGGATTGATTTAGATGGACCTAAGAAAAGTGTTCTCATCTGAAACCAGGTGTTCCTAATGCCTGCCATAAGATTTATTGCAGTCTGCATCAGGCAGCCCACACGGAGCATTCCTGAGTAATTGGGATTCTGTATCCTACCATCTGATGGGCGCTGACCTCTTTGCGATCTCTCTTAAGTGTCTGAGGCTCTTTATTCCATCTTTCATTCCCCAGCCAACCTCTTCTGTCATATCCCAGCAGATACTTTATGACATGTTGCCATGCCAGGAAGCCGGCATGGACAATATTACTCTGCACCCAGCCTGGGGCTACTGTGAGAAATGGTGAAGTATCTGAAGTTTAAGCTAAATAATATGATCTTAATGAGCTCATGTTGGCTACAGATCAAAAGCATAACCAAAAGGTAAAAAGTTCAATCAGCTTTTTTCTGTGGGCAATAAGAATGACCATAGTAACTCTGCACTGAGTCCTTTTGCAAGATTACTGGAGAAAAAGTGTCTCAAAGGGAATGGGTAGAAGGAAATATTTCTCTTGAGCAGTTTTGACCTCAAATTAATGCAGAGAAACTGTTACCCACTGTTGTACAAAATGAACCTGACATACCTGTGCAGGTACTGACTATCCTTTTGTCTAGACTCGGAGTCCAATACATACTTACTGTAGTTTACATCAGGAAATTCACTCTTGTTTCCGATCTCTTTTTGGAAAATTTGGGCACTGGTTGATTTTTCTAAGCTGCTGTTGGCAAGGAAACTATGTCCCCCGTGTGTTAAAAATACTCATTAGTGGCTTGTGCCAATAACAGCATAACTCAGTTCAACTGTTCAAAGAGTCGTAATGACCACTGGCTCTCATTGATTACCTTTTCAAAAATTTATTTTCCAGTCTTGCAGGTCAAAGCACATTCTAGTAGCACCTGTGAATGCACAAGATTGGTTTGATTAAGTAAGAAAATTGAAGGGCACTCGCCTGTGATACTCCCTGGGTTTCGGACTTTCACCATCATGGTAAACTAATGCCTGCAGAGCCAAATAAACTGCAGAACCTTGTATGAGTTTGCCACTGAGACAAAAAAGGGAGCATACCACTCTAGAAGCTGCTGGAGCTGAAATCTGGCTTAGCATAGCTACAGCTCATGGTCTCATTTATCACCATTTAAAGCCATAAAAATCACCTATGTTTTCACATATTTATGCCATAGGTTTACACTGGTCTTTCTCCAAGCCAGAAATGTACTTGGGCTTTATATTAGAAGTCACATTTTGCTGAGTGGTGTACAAAAGATCTACCTACACTAGTAAAGATGTGGTTTGGCTGAGAATCCTTACACAACAACAACTGGACAACTGGAGGGAAGAAACTGCAGGAAGGCTGTGCTTGCTATATGACTATATTAACACTGATATTCCTACTCCCCTACTGTGTCACTTCCACAGCGTTACCATTGAAACTCTCACTTTCACAGAACTTTCATGCGTAGGCCAGGTTTGAATTCATTAAGAGTCTTTGGTGATCTTTGGTGTTAATAAATACCAAAAGCAGGTAACTTTGAAGGTTAATAGATATTTAATATCCTTGTCTCTCTTGCTGTAGAGACAGAGCCTGCCATGCTGATTTAGCTATTACAACTGATTAACATTTTGATGTTCAGTAAGATATCAGAAGGCTAAATTCAATTAGCCAAAAGATATTATACTAAAGCTGATCTTTTGTTCATGGCAAGCATCCTGCTGATGTTATTTAAAATTAACAAGTAAGATCAAACAACAACTGTGCAAATTGCTGGGTTCCCTGCACACAACCATTAAATATTGTCAAACTAAAGGCATTGCCTGACACTGTGTGTGCAGGCATTCAAATGTTTGTGCAAGTGGAACTTGTTTCAGGACACTACTAGTAATGTCTACGACATCCATTACCACAGTTTCTAAATGGATTTTTCTGGTTATATGCATTTACCTCCTCAAAGGTATTGTGTAGACAAAATGCTCCAGCTTCATGAGACAGGGAAAGACTAATGCTTGTTCACTATGTCCTGATGTGATAGCCTTCCCCAATATCTGTAACCCTAGTGATAACACTGTTTTGGAAGTTAATACACAAGTGTGAAGACCAAACTAGGGCATTCTTTTGGATACAAAGATCAGAAAGCAGTACTGAGGTGTCCATTTTATCTTCTGCTCCAGACAACAATTGAGTGTAGGTATTTTGGTCATTTTATTAGAAACATAACTGAAGTGAAAGAGAGAGCATTGTATTAATACAGTGAGAGCTTGCTGAGGCATCCCTGCCTAGAATGTGTTTTTAAAATCCTGCTATATTCTGGACAATTTGCAACCACAGCAGTTTTTCTGCCATTTTATAGCTGTGTATAATTGCCCCTTTCCCCTCACATTTAAACACCATTAATTGGGAAAAGGCAAAAAGGTAAGCATCACAAAAGGTTAAAAGCAGGATTACAACACTGGCTTTCAGGAGAGCAGACTTCGGGCTCTTCAGAGATCTGCTTGAAAAAAATCCCCTATGAAACGGCTCTGAAGAGAAGATGAGTTTAAGAAAGCTGGTTGATTTTGAGGGATCACATTCTCCAAACTCAGGAATGATTTATCTCTATGCACAGGAAATGAAGCAAAGGTGGCAGGAGGCCTGCACAGATGAGCAAGGAGCTCCTGCCAAAATTCCAATGTAAAGGTGTGTAGGAGGTGGAAGCAGGGGCAGGTGACCTAGGAGGAATATATGGACACTGTCTGGGTATGCAAAGACCAGGTAAGAAAAAACAAGGCCCATTGATTTTAATCTGATGAGGGATGTGAAGGGCAATAAAATCTTCTGCTAGGACATCACCAAATGGGATGGTTGATCTAGTGTTAGAAACAGCAAATAGGTCAAGGCTCTCAATGCCTTCTTTACCTTGGTCTTAAAGGAATGACTGAGCTTAAGGAATCCCAGCTGCCTCAGACTGGTGTGAAGGTTACAGAGCAAGAAAGGCCTACCCTCAGTAGAAGAGGGTTGGGTTAGGGATTATATAAATAAATGGACGTACATGAATGCCTGGGACTGATGGATACTCTCACATGGTGGATTGAGGTCAGCTTCATCTCAATCCTGGGGAAGGTCAAGTAGTGAATCCTCCTGCAAACCATTTCTGAAAACATGGAGGAAGAGGAGAATGCATTTACAAAGAGGAAACCACACTTCATCAACCTAATTGCTTTTGTGATGAGAGGACTAGCTTGGTGGTTGAGAGGAGACCAGTGGTTGTTGGCTGGTATATTGGCTACAGTAAGGCTTTTGATGCTTTTGACACTCTAACGTCTTCATAGACAAATTGCAGAAGTATAACTTAGATGAATGAACAGTGGGCGTATGTGACAGCCCTGATTGCATCACTTTGGTGAGTTGGATGCAGTTTAGGGCTTCTAAGGACAAGAAACATTGAAACAAGGCCAGCATAGGACCATGAGTATGAGTAAGGGTGTAGAGCTTTGTATGAGAAGAGGCTAGGAGAGTTGGGACTGTTCCACCTCAAGAACAGAAGATGCAAGGGTACCTTATCCAGGGAGACTGGACTAGCCTATTGCCAGAGGCTACTTCCATCTTCAATGCTTCTATGATTCTGTGAAAAGCTTCCATACAAATACTTCTGTTGCCATGTAGCAACAGTGAGAAAAGATTTAAACACTCTAGGGAAGGTCTAGGCTATTTAAAGTAAAACTGTAAATGAAAAAATTCAAAAACTCTCATTTTTGTGGCCCATATTTAACATTAGATTTAACCATAACTGATTTTTGTAAGAAGAAAGTACCAGCTTTTATTTTACATAAACATGCTGTTCACTGAAAACAACGTAGCTATTTACACTAGGTCTGATAAAACAGAAGCCCCCCAATTCAAATCTAGGCTAGGAAAGGACTAGTGTGGAGATAGAGTGAAATTCATGGTGCCATTTTTAGTGATGACTATTTGGGAATAAAATACAGATTGTATAACTCTGGCAATAAGATTCCTCTTCAGGAGAAACCTGCAGTGAACATTTGGCTACTCTTGTGTACAAAGATTTTGCTTTCTGGCAGAGAAGCACTCTTGTTCCATGGCCTTTATTGAAGTTTAAAAAAAGTGTTGACTTTTCCCTGTATTTCATTATGTGGAGGGAAGAAACAAACTGCACTCTGAGCTGACCTTTAGGAGATGTTGTGTTGTCTAAAGGCTCTGTCATTAAACATAGCAGTGAGCACTAATGTTTATGATAGAATGCTGAAATAGAATCTAGACAATAGGAACCCCACTTTACTTTTCTACTGCATCCTGCTGTCCAAAAAATATATGTATATTGTCCAGAGTCACTTAGTAATTTGTATGTATGTATATATTTTATGCACATAAAAGAATGAGTTATCTGTAAACATCTATGGATGTTCTAAAAATCAAAAGGATTTCTTCAGGACTGGTACTGAGCAGGAACATGTGCCTGTGGTTCAGTACTATCTTGCTCTTTATTTGTACCAGTAAAACTTCAGACCCTGGTTTCCCTTTTGCCCTCTAAGCATTACGATCAACAGAATACGGTAAAATAACAATTGAAAAAAAAAATTTCTTTTGCCAAATATCTGCTGCCTTCATAAGATCACATCTTCTGATTTTTTCTTAACTATTTTTTTGGTGCATTTAAGGCCTGAAAGCAGTGACCTTGTTGCTAAGCAACTGAGATGCTTAGGCCTCAGCCCTGGTGGTTGAGATGAAAAAGGTCAATTAATGCGGCAGGCCTGTCCTTATTAATATGCTACTGTGGCACCAACTTTTATTTCTTTACAGTAATATATCATAATAAGTTTTGTAGGTCTTTATACTACAGATCTCCTTTTGAATAAAAGCATAACTAAGACTTGAGGGTATGTCTGATATAACAGAAAATGTAACCATAAAAAAAAAAAGAAACCCAGAATAGAAATCATCTGACTGCTGACTATCCTGCTGTGCTGCCTGAGGCAGTTACACATTTCCATTGAGTTATTTTATGATCAGGCCAGTATGTTATTGAAATATTATCTCTTTAGCCTTTCTCATTCTGATAAGAAATGACAGGCTCTCAGAACACTAATACACATGGAGAACAAAATGTGGTGCTGTGGAGAAAATTCAGCTGGGGCAAGCTCAAGTATATTCCAAGCTCAAGTATATTCCAAGTATAACAGCAGCTCAAGTATATTCCTGTTAAAACTTCCTCACCAATCTTGTGTCTTGTGTTGGATTTTAAATGACTGTCCCTATTTTTATTCCAAAGTGAGCATCAGAAACCTCTACTCCTAGTACTACTACTATTACTACTACTGCTACTACTACTACTACTTTCACTACCACAAAATTTTGTCAAATAGTTTAGCAGTATGAAATACTTGCTATATGGAAAGTCTCCCTAATTGGGAAACATTTAAAAGGCAGTTAACTGCTCATTACTGGATTTTTGAAGCATTTTGAGAACCTAAAATCCACTAGCTGTTCCTGTTGTCCTCCTCTGCCCATTGATCAGACTTCTGGCTGAGAACATCCCTCCCCTTGAGGAAACTTTCAAAGGTAAACACCTACATAGGTGTCTATGGAGAGGGTTGCTGGCAGCTGTTGTGGTCACCTTGGGATCAGTGGGTGACAAAGGCAGCCACCTTCCTCTCTTCCAGGATGCGTGGTGTCTGGGTTAGTGTGAGCAAATTCTTCTTCCTTTCCCACATGTACAGGGTGGGATCAAAGAAGCACTCTGGATGCCCCAGGAATTTGAAAGCACCCTCTGCACAATCAAGCACAGCTAGTAGGGTAAAGTGTGTGGCATCATGCATTAGCTGGCACTGGGATGAGCTGTACCCAGATAAACTGCCATAAGGAGAAAATGATTTTCACATGAAGATTTGAAAACACATACAAAAAAAATTTGTCTGCATTACTGATCATTATTTTCGCCCAAATGCTATTAGGGTCACAAGAAAACTTAGTTTTCCATATTTTTTACAATCTTCTCTGCTCAAATGCTGCACTATCAAGAGTGATGCTCAGTGCAGTTTTTGGTGGACTGGGAGTGCCATGTTTTGCCTGCTTTTTGCCCTTCCTTCAAGCTTATCCTCTTGTGCAGGGAAGGAAATAACCAGTCTGAGCAAGGTCTGAGTACTTAATGTGTTCATTCCAGCAGTAATCAAGGGTTGCATCTAGTTAGTGGTGCTGGTTTTCATGAGTGATCCTTTCTATGGGTAAGATAGCATGGAAGAAGCTTGGTGAGGATCTTTCTAATGCCTACTAGCATCCTGTTCACCTATCCTATTCTGCACAAAATCGGAGTTAAAAGCCAGAAAGGTATCCTGCTTTTAATCCTATACCTACAGCAGAGAGAAATCCTCCAGAAGACCATTTTGTGGCTGTCAGATGAAAGAAATTCACACTGTAACCTTTTACATCTTATTTGCAGTCACTTCATGATTTCAGGTACGTAAATGTTACCTGGTTAATTACTGTTTATAGATAAGAATAAAAAGAAAGGTCTCACTCCCTGTTCTGAAACCATGACTATCTCTTCTCTTCCCCACACCTCCTATCCAAGTTAAATAACTTTCTTTCATGAAATTCCTACTGACTTTACATAAACGTGAGACTAAACACAAAGCCTACAGTTGTCGCCCTGCTTCAGAGAGTGGGATATCACATTCCCTCATTTCTTATACGCCATGGACAGTATGGCATAAACTAACCTCCAACTAACTTGGAGTGAGGATTCTCAGCTCCTCAGCCCAGTTTCCCTGCAATTATAGTGCTCATGTGTGTTTAACTTCCTTGTTTTATAGCATTAATGGAGAAGCAGATGTTGCCTTTCTCCCTGTGAATGCTATATACAGTGAATCATCTTAGCCTCTCTGTAAAATTTCAACTTAATGGAGTCCTGGCATTTCTGATGAGCTGAGGAACTTAATTTTATAGAACAACCTATTGAACAAGCTGTTCTTGGACATTCCCATCTCAACTAAATGTTAAAAGTATTAAAATTCACATTAGCACAAAAGGAAATTTTGCATGGGTAATCCTTTAATACAGTGTTTTATGGCTCTATTAGCTGCACAGCAGCTGGTGACATGATGAATTTAATCCATTAAAAAATTCAGTAAGAGGTTTAAAAGTCAGATTTTAAAAACATAATCTTGCTTCAAGGAAAGAGAACTTCTCCTCAGGGCCAGAGACATGGTGAGTTCACAGTGTGGCAGGTATACGAAATACACCTGCATGACAGGCTTTCATATGCTTATGGTTTCACACCTAGCAGAGAGCTCACAGGGATGAAAAAGAACTCAGGAGCACACAGGAATTCTTAAAGGAGCGTGTTTAAGTATTGCATCTGTCCAGCTTTCTCTCCATCTCTGTTTATATTTTTTCTATTAAGGGGTTTAATACTGTAGAGTTAAAATGTTTCCTTTCTGCTTCTTATATATGTATTCCATACAAAGACCATAGCACAGGAAATATTTACTTCTCTTTTGAAGATTTAATACCTGCCAAAGCTCAGTAGAAAATTTACTACATGAACAAAAATTACAGATTTCTGAAAATCCCCTTGTTTTCCTTTTTTTTTTTTCCATACAAAGACAGAGGTTAGCATGTTTGTGTGTCACATGCGTTTTATAAATGTGTATGAATATACTGTCTTGCCAAGTTCTTATTCTACCATGGTATTTAGTAGCCTTCTTGAGCAAACTCCTGCAGTCACACAGACTTAATAAAAATCTGAGCTTCCATTCACTAGTTTTTCTTAGAAGTTTCTTTGCAGATGCAAAGAACCACATGAAAACATGAATTAAATTCCTTAAATTCCTAATTTTAGGTTAGCCTTGAAACCTGAAAAGTTAATAAAAAGTACCTAAAAATTAATTATTATTATTATTTTAAGCTGTGTTATTTTTAGAACATTTTAATTATTTTTGGAGCCCTCTCCCAACACTGCTGGCAGTGTTATTATCATATATCCTTGCTCCTTGCCAGCCTTCTGGAATCAGCCCTTTACAAAATTAGACCGACTAAAATTAATTTTTTTTATCTGTGCAGTTTCAATAATGATTTCCCCATACAAATATTTCACCAATAATGACATTCTTCTGGATTACTTATTTCACCAGACACAAATACATTCCAGCTTCCCTTCCCAAACATTCACCTTTGATAGGTTTCCTTGGGGAAATACTACATGGGCTTTAGATCAGGGTAAGCACATGTCTTTATGTAACCTCATTGGTAATTTTTATTTATTGTACATCTGATTATGGTCTATGATGTACTGTTGCAGATAATAAAACAATAAAGGACACTTTAAATAAATAGGGAATCAGTTCTTTAGCCAATCTAACTGTGCCAAGGAATATTCCACAATACTTTAGTAATATCGCCCTTTAAATCCTTCATCAAGTTTAAGAAAAAGTCCAGTGGCATAAAATGCTTTTCTTTTGTGTATCCTACTTCTTCTTCCTTCTACCTTTGGAAACGGTGGAAGTGTAGGTGAGCAAATACTGTACAGAGACAATGTATTCTGATTGATTGAAAACAAAACCAAGGAAAACACTTTTTTTCTTTGTTGTATTTGAAACTATGTGAAATAATTTTATTTACTTTTCCTCTAATTGACTTTGTACTTCTTGTTCTTCAGCTGGGTGCATATGAAAGTAAGCTTCATTAAAAAATGAAGTCAATAAAAATAAATTGCTGAAGAAATTGCATTTAGTAAAAAAACCATACAAACCCCAAAACCTTACAGGAATGTGTGCTCTAATTTGAGCTAGCTAAAGGCATATCTACATGCTCAGCTACCTGATTTTGTGCAGTAGCAGTGCCCATACGCAAAATAAATTAATGACTTTTGAGTCTAGAAACATCCAGAGATGAATTGTTAACTGCTATGCTAGATATGCACAGAAATTTATTCATAGAAAGTTATTATAATATTCAACATCCTCTTACCTTGTTTATGGGGAGATCTCTCATAATTTACATTCTTGGATCACTTGGAGACTGTATTTCACTAAATAAAGCTCATGTAGGTGCTCTATTTTGCATCTGCTGCACACATCCACTGTACTAGGACAGGCACCATGACAGTGCCATTCTTATATTTCGGGAGAGCCTTTGAACATGAAGGTGTGTAGAATGCTACACTGCAGAGTTCTACTTCCCAGCTGTTTCATGGTGTCGTAACTGAGGGATGTGGTATATGTGTGCATGGGGGGATTATGGGTGTCTTAGAGTCCATCCTGGCTCTACACTTGCTTTGCACACACTTTTATGGCCATGCCTGACATTATTTCTCCATTGCCATTGACTCTCTTCTGCCTTACTGTCATCATTTGAACAGCTGCAATCAGCGCAGTGAGTTGGGTGGATCATTATGGAAGTGTGTCTTTATTGATCTAACCTCCAGAGTGTGGAGGTTGTTAGGGTGGTATATTTAATAATCACGAAACTTGTTCTTGGCTGCCCTTAAAAAAATCCTGAGATTTTGCAAAGGACAAAGATAATCTTAAAAACCTCCCAAAAAAACAAAGAGAAGAGAGATCAAAATAGCAAGCAAAAAGCGGTTTAGAAGCACACACGTTCCTAAAGATCTCTGCCATGCTTTTCCTTAAAGCCTATTTCCAGATAAACTGATGTGAAGGTTACAACACTAGCTAAAAGAACACATTTTTGTCCCCTAAAGTGCTCTGGTTGTCTAAGAGATATCAATTTGCAGGGCTTTTTTGATTTCTTGATTACAGTGGTGTAGAATGCAATTAACATCTCCAAAAGCACCGAACGAACTTCCTTGAGATGGATGTAATTAACATTGAAGTAAAAATCTAAATTGAAACTACTCTAAATCACCACATACAGTGCAATTAGTAAAGAGAGAAATAACTTATTTGCCTGTTTAAAGTCATGAAATGTGTTATAATGCACCCTTAGTCATAACTTATGTTTAAAATTAGATTTATCAGAGTAGTATTTACTGGCAAACTTGATTCCTTTTTTTGTTGTTACAGTATGTATCATAGATGCCTGATTTATAGGCATTCAAATAGCTGACTCTTTTTCACACTTAGAGTACCAATGATTTTTAAAATAAGATTTTGATGCAGGGAGTAAAAACTGAAGAAAGATTTAGAACAGCAAGAATAATACATTCACAGAATGATTTGCATATATATGCAATATATACATGCAGACACATACAACATAAATGCTTTCCATTTTAGAACTGTGAAAACTTAGATAAAACATCAATTAATAAATGTCCATATCATATCTCTGAAGTAGACATTGTTATTTCACTCACATAAATAACAGAGAAGAGCTTATCAAATGTAAATGGGTGGTTCTTAATGTTTTTATTATTGAGACACACAATTTAAAGTGTTTACTGTGTAGCATAAAAGTGTGTGCCTATTGGCAATTTCTGGAAGCATGCATTCTATCTACAAGAATAAAATATTACATCTTTTATTTTGTTACTGGAAACTGCCTGATACGGAGAAGAGCATTTTAATGACTTCTAGTAACTCTTATTTGATAATGTCAGTTAACTTTCTTCTAAGTTTAGATTTTGCATTCTTTTGAATCTTTCATTCGAATCAAGTTTGAATTGGGCAAGACAGATTTGTCTGTTTGGCAACTCCATTTTGTGTAAAAACTGCAATAACATTGTGATATAAATTAACACTACAATTTCATCTATCACTTGTTTGTCATTTAGCCAGTTACTGAAAAAACTCTAAGAACATACACTGTCCCTATAAAATTTACATAAAAAAAGGTAATGGATTTGATTTGACAGAGGTCATTGACTGAGCAATCTCAGTGCACTACATTAAAATATGAGACAAACATGACTATTCATACTACGTTGTGCTAGCAGCTTCTCAAGTGGGCCAGGAACAAACAAACAAACAAAAAATGATTAAAAAAATAAAATAGTGTCATAAAAATCCCAACTGTCTAGAAGAGACAATTTTTTTAGTATGCAATCCAAGGTAGTCTAGTCTTATACAGAAAGACACCTCAGCAATGGGATGCCTTTATTATCTGCTTCTAATTTGTGATGTCATTTTGATATAAACTTAATATAAGCTATATTTTAGAAAGTGAAGAACTGCAAAAAGTTGCATAAGGAAGAAGAAACAAGGCTTCAGAGTTATTTAAATGACCATATTTCTCTTAATTTCATCATTCAGATAAGTAATTAAATATGTGCAGCCATCACATGCAATTTGAACAGTACCTGCAACATTGCCTCAGCTCTTATTGAATCATTTACTGCAGATGTCCAAGCACATGAGTAACAGGACTAGGAATATGGGTTATTTCAACCTTCATGACCACTTGGAAAGCAACAGGTGTTCCTTATAAGTTTTGGTTGTCTTCCCTAGAACCACCAACTTCAAAGACCACTGAGCAGCTATGAGAGGCACAGCCAGACGCTCCTTGCATTTATGAATGACAGACTGGCAAGAATATATTTCCACAATCTCTGTTTCCTGCTGCTTCACTTCCAGATGAGAGGAGAGGTGGTGATCAGTGATTTGAAGAGCCTTTTAGTCCATGCCCCATCAAAAATAACACTACATGGAGTCCTTCAGTCTAAGCAGGAGTGTGCGGGAGGTCGGTGTTAGTTTTGCCATCTGTAAAATTAGGATGTTAATATTTCACAATAACCCCGTTTTATAACGATGAAACAAGCAGTTCTTGAATGTTTTTAAAGGGAATAAAGAGGCTATAAAAATATTCATTGCTGTTACTAAACAAGCACTCTGAGGTGAGCAACTTCCATACGCATTATGTCAAAAACATTTAGCAACAACTTGTCCATGGAGCTGGAAGAATATAATTTGCAAAAAAGGCATGGAAATACTACAGCTAACTAAGAGAGAGACTCTAAAAAGCTGTTTTACTTTGTGAAGAACCAGAAACCATCAGTGACAAAAAAGATCTTTTAAGTTTTCAAGTAAGGCCAGAAAGGTATTGCAGGGAAAAAAGAACCATCCTGGAAATGGTTCAAAAAAGAGAACGTGGAATCTCCCACCTGTGAACGGACAAACAAAGCAAGTAGTGGAAAAATGAGAGCTGACATGTGTGTCATATGTGAAGAGGACAGAGTGGATAACAAGAACTGACATCTGGGAAGATGCCTTTGTCAAATTGCCAGAAGTTCCAGAGCTGTGACACCTTGCTGAAGGCAGATGAGGTTGGGAAAGATGAATGCACCATGCCACCTTTCAAAGGTCAAGACTTTGCCACGGCATTGATGAAACACTGTCACAGCTGCCACACAATCTAGGCAGGGAAAGAAAGCTTTCATTCCTTCCTGCAACGCAAAAATTGAAGGGAAATCTAATAATTAGCCTATTACAGGATAGTCAATCATTTAACTACTGAAAATCAAGGGAGACATATTCTAATCTCATTCACTTGAGATATTCTGTTGCCTTTATTGGCAGAATTTGTGCCACTGATGGGAAATCTCTCATTCTGACTTCAAGAGCAGTTGTTCTCTGGCGGCCTGATTCATTAAGTTAATGGGACACTTTCTCTTGAGTCCTCTGAGAATAAGATCTGTGCACTGATAAATCTCAGTAGTTTCAAAAGTTCATCTAATCAAAGGTGATCTGAATGTCTTCCATCCAATTACTGCGCCAAAGACAATCAGTTTCATAATACTTCCACATACTGCTCTCTCAGCTAGGCCCATCAAGCCAGAAAACCAGTTCCTTGCACTTTACTGTACACTTGTATCCTTGCCTGTAGCTCCTGACAACCCAGAGAGAAAAAGGGCAGGATGGGGGGAGGGGAAGAATGGAACAGTCTCTGTTTTGCCAGCACAAAGAGGTGGGGTTAAGAGTTTATGAAAGATTCAGAATCTGATGTCATTTTGTTTAAACTGCTACAATCATTCCTGGATTTTGAACCATAAAGTGCATAATCCCTTTCTGTGAAAAATCCATGTTTTCTTCTTTTCCATGGCATCTTTGTCTCAGACTCTGGTCCAGTGCTTCCTTGTCACTCTTTCCTCACATTTTTTACCTTCCTATCCTTCATGTCCTCTTGTTTTTCCTAAATAACTAATATATGGAGTTTATTCCAAACAGTTTCTTCTGTTTGTTAATTTTCTTCTATTATCAGGGATGCTGTCTCGTTTGCACACTTACACTACCTGTGACTGCCACATTTAGACAGCTACACATCTGAGGCGCCCTCTCCTGATTGCCAAAATGTCAAAGTGATCTTTGCTTCTAATACACAGTAATTCATTGTCCTTACATTCCAAACTATGACCAAGATACTACATTTTGGTATGACTTTTATGAGGTGTAATGTACTCACTTGATATTCAGGAAAGGTCTTGCAATAAAAGCAGTAATCCTCATTTTTCCAATGGAAATTCAGTCAGGAAAACCCACCTACTTTGCACTTCCCTAGCATTGGTGATTAGATTATGTTAATGGCAGTGTAGGGGAGAATAGGTTAGTTGAAACTGATATATAAGCAGTCTCACTGTTTGTGGGAACCCAGTGCAGACTTCCTGGTTCCTGGTCATGCTGCTTTGGATTGTTTACCATTATCTGTGGCATTTGGCAGCTCTGATTTTCTCAAGAGGCACTGGAAACTGGGCAGTGCACATTGGAAACTAGTGCCGCACAAAAACAAAGGGAAGGTGCTTTGCTAGTCAAATTTGGCTGTTTTGACTGCAAAGTGTTGGTGGGCGTGAAGAAGACTGCACAAAAGATGGGATAAAAAGCCATCATACTGTGCTGGTCTTCTTCAGCACTGACTGACTGCTAATCTTTCCCATTTCAGTGCACCTGATGGGAATGAGAGATGGAACAGCTAAACTGCTCTCAGTGACCTCACTGGGGTCATTTGTTTGGTCTGAGTAATTGTCTACATGTTAACAAGACCTGAGTAATTGTCTACATGTTAACAAGACCTGCATTTAAAGGAACAGAGAACAAAAAGGGTAATTTGCCAAAATTTATCTGCCTATACTATCCATTCTTACTAGGGACCAACTAGAGCAAATGTTCCTAATTCCATCAAGGGCATTTCTTCCATTTAATGAGCAGATAGGAAAGAGAGGCATTGTTCAAGTACAAGGGTTCAGTTTGCAGCAAGCCACAAATCACATTTCATTTATCAGGCCTACAGATGACAGGATATCATCAAATCCCCTGAGAGTCATATTCATTAAAAAGAAATCTTAAGTAATTACAACAATTAATTGACTTGAAACAGTTTCGGGTGGAGAAGGTTTACATAATTCATTTGCCAGACAAAACAAGCCTTATGAAGTCAGGGCAACATATTATTTAGAAGAATCCTCCCCTTCCTGTGGTCTTGAAAAGCACAGGATAACACCAAACACCTGGAGACAACTGAAATGGGCACACAAACAAACAAAAGACAGGAAAAGAGCCTGAACTTTTATAACTTTATCAAAGGGATAATGTTTCATTTGCCTGCTCTTATCATTACTTAGAAACTGGAGAATAAAACATTCTCCCATTTCTCCTTGTTTATTCTAAATTGGCAGAGGTTTTCTAAGGATTAATTGTGTAATAAAATTTGAAAATTGGGAGAACTAAATCAATTCATGCAGCCTCTCTACAGTGCAAACATAATGTGTGTCCAGTTGCAAATTTATCCTGAAGCTTCCTCCTGGTTGTGAAATGTGCAGGTTTATTTTGCTGCTTGCTGTTGACTGATCCAGAATTTCTAGATATCAGAATGCCATTCTCATGCCCATACTATGAATAAAAAAAATATTCCTCAGATTAAACCTATTACGCTATCCAATATTTTCTTGTGTCCCCTAACCTGCCTGTTTCCCAGTTTTCTTCTTGCTTTGTATTCATTTTACACTGAGGTTTTTCCTGTTCCATGTGAGTTTAATCTCTAATAAAGTATGGTATTAATCCATGTGTAGGATTTCTAGGTATTACAACAAACAGGCATAGCACTGAGATTTCCACAGTAACTCCAACTTCTTGAGCTGAGGGAAGTTCTTTAAGTGCTCAGACTGGTTTTAAACATATTACTATTTCTATTGGTGGCCCCAGTTGGTCTCCACTTCTCTGCACATACATACCAATATATTTGGGGAAATAAAGGAAGAGAATAGTCATGGTTCACAAAAAGTATTTGCCAGAATAACAGTCACAGAAAAGCAAATGCCAGAAATACTCTGGAATGTAATGAAAGTGTTTAGATTTAATATGTAGATTCAATATGTAGGTATACAATTCATTTATCATATAGCTTCACTTGAAGAATAAGGCAAATATTATTAAAAGATTTTAAAAATAGTTTCCTACATAATTAACTAAGAATCTGCAACTCTACCTAAAAATAAGGATATGCTCGATTCAAATGATTAGTGATACTCAGGGACAGTAAGCAGGTTGACAAAAATCAGTGCCAGTATTTGAAAAGAAACAATGCCATCTTTATAAAACTGACAATTAATGATAGTTTGTCTTCATGAGTTTCTGGCCTCTACTCTCTGCCTGGTATTTCCTGTCACTAACAAAGATCCTTGTCTCATTTCAAAGCTCACTCCATGATGTCTCCAGGAATGAAAAAGAAATTGATCTTTACTTCTAGTAATGCCATACAGCGGGGGAATAAATAACGAATTTCCTGTATTTTCTGGCTATCTATAATGTCAAAAGATTAATTTCAGATATATTCTGTCAAATTTCCAGATATTCTGATTATTTTTCAAGTCATCATCGCCTTCCTTTGAAGAGTTTAAGCTGCCTGCCATGGTGGAAAAGCCTGCACATTTATGAGTTTGAATGTGGCATCTTTTCCAAATGTACAAACATATAACCCTAAAACCCCTGTCTTACGTGAATTCCATCACTGGTAAAATGCAAGAAGGGCAAGTAATTTTGTTTTTCTTAATTTGTTAAGCAGTCTATATCCATCAAAATAAGGTAACATAGACGGGTTACATTTGCCTCAAATTTCTATAAGCTTTGGAGGTTTAATTTGCGATTCACAAAGATTGAATATGACTTTGGTTTTACTGATACAACCAAAGGAGGGCTTTCTATACAAGCATTACGTTTTCCTCTGATTCTGACCATAGCAGGCAGTGTGAAAAAAGAACGGAACATATAAATGCACTGTACATGTTATTTTATAAAAGACTGTGGCAACCAACCCATCACAAATAAGACATCATGACTGCAGCAATGATTAATGAGATGCTAAGTGTAAGCAGAAAAAAGTATTTTCTACCTAGGCATAGAATCAGAACATTCTGCAAATATTTTCAGTAGTGCATGTGTAGAGCCTACATAGCAGCAGAGATGCATTTAAGTAGCACAGATAATCCTCACACTAAATTTCAGAACATTACAAGTGTAGACAACCTAAAAAGAAATGCTAATAAAATGTCGATTAGGCAAGCAAGCAAGCAAAGTAAAAACCTTAGCAACACGAGAAAACCAGAGCTTGATGGCTGATTGCAGATCATGAACGGAGCTGGGGCTCATTCTTGCCACAGGTCCCACCGAGGCAGGTCCCACTGAGAATGTCAAGGTGCATCTCAGCACAGGCCAGGCCCTGGCAGATCCCAAACTTTTGCCTGCCAGAACCTACTTTAAAAAAGAAACTCTGCCCTATGCCCTTAAACTATCTCATCTTGGGAGTCTAAATCCAGGTACCCCTTGGAGAAAGGCTCAGTACTTGTGTGTCCCACTGACTGCCAGGCCTGGGGCTGTGTCCCCACTGTGACTCCCAGAGACACTCCCAAGATGGACGCTTATCTAAGGGGGCTGTCCAGGGGCTCCTCACAGCCTCCTGGGAGCCACCTCTCCCTCGGGCACCTGTGGGAGCAGGAGTGTGGCTCAGGGAGATGTGACTGGGATATTTTCCCTTGCAGGTTCATTTCCTCAGGGCAGCCTCAGCACCCATGCCATTGCCCTCCACAGCATGTCTGGGCTGAGCAGGCCGTTCAAAACACAGCTCTGAGGGGGCTGTGATGGGATTGAGTCCTGCCTGCACTGGTGCAAAAAGCACAGAACCATAGGACTTCACAACCCTCCTGCCATAATTTTTTTTGCCTTTTCTTGTTGAGAAACAATTTAGCAAGGTGGGTTTAAGCCTTGAGCCCCCAGCCCCCAGATATTTGCACCTCTTGCCCTGACCTTACTCCTCAGAGAGCCACCTCTCACTGCTGCTGGTTCCCCTGCAGGCCTCCACCACTGGTACTGACAGGATGCATGGCAGCAGCCAGGATTTGGGCTGGCTTAGCTGGTGGGACAGGGCTCTTCCTCACAGCCACCACCGTGCTCTGCCCCTCACAAATAGGTATGGGGACCTGGGCGAGCTCTCTGATGAAGGGAGCTTCATTCCACCACCTCCTCACAGCTCCCACCAGCACAGCCACACAGGTCTGTTGTTATACTTTTCCTTGTGAACCTGAGAAAAATTTTTGAGTGTGGCTGTGAGGAAATAAATGGACTAACTGTCCCTTTTTTACAATCTTATTTTATTCAGATTTCTAGGAGTTTTTTTCCCTCTCAAATTTATCTCCAAAGCCCATGAGGTAGAAGGATCATTGTTAAAGAACTATACTCATTTTTTAATATGCACTTTGCTTTGTTTTACAAAATAAGGAGGCTTTGGCTCCTTATTGTGTGATCCAGCCTCTTCAGTCACACAGGTGCAGATCAAATGAAATCCAGAGCAGCAAAGGCCTTTGCTTTGCCTAATTGGTTATTGCTGGGCAATGCTGCTGGTAAGTGTTCATCTACATTGCCTGTGAAAGGAATAAAATCTATTTTGTGTCTGTATAATTGCATTCATCAGGTACTGTTTGACCTCAGGAGACAGTGCCTCCATAGCCTTCCGTACTTCTTTTTCTTCTCAATTCTTTTATGGCATTCACAAATTAAAATTAAGAAAAACAGAACTGCATTTCTTTGGAGGATTCAGTTTTAAAACAGAACAAAAGAGAAAAAAGGCCTGGAACAGAAAATATCTTCATTTTTGCAGAGAAAACTCAAGGTCAGCAGCCATTCCAGAAGGTTTACAGAAAAACACAGCAATTCTAGACTGGGTTCAGAAATAGTTTAATGCCCATTGAAAGGGTGTGGGAAAAATTCCTCCCTTGTTGAGAAGACAAAGAGGTTTAAGAAATCTATGTAAGTCAAAGAACATAGAAAATCAAAGTAATACAAAAAGTGAAAAAAGACTGCTTAATTCACCTTTGCCAAGTATAACCCTGACAGAAGGTGCAGCTTTTCTGTGGTGTAAACCATTGTCACTCTGCTGACCTCAGTAAAGTTGCTCTGTCAGGGGATATGACCCTCTTGGTAGTTCTCAAGGCACAACAATAATAACTAAAAATGTAGAAAATTACCTAGAGTTATTCACATTTTTAATATTGTGCTTTGTAAATCCAAAATCCATGTAACTCAATAGGAGATTTTAATTTAATCTATTGGTTTTGGATTGCTGTGTTCAAACTAAGCATGAGTCTACAGTCATGTTACAAACCCTAAAAAAATAGTGTTTGCAATGGAATTGCTGACAGATCCTTAACCATAGTGGTGCTAGGGAGTCTCTATAATATTGTAAATAAGGTGAATAGGCTCTTCTTATCTCATTTCACAGCTGAGCAGTGTATTGCCAGATAAATCAAATCAGGGTAAACGGTTTCATTTAATAAACTGGGTCAACATATAACGTATTTTTCAGGTTTGCACTTTCATTGATTCTCATTTGATTTAAGAAGAGATATTTCAGTTTGTGTTTACAACATTTTAAAATATCTCTTTTGCCCCTTCTCTAGAGAACAAGCAAACAAGAGAGAGTCTATGCAAGCTGGTAGCATCACAATAATGTCAAGTTTTCTGTTTTTTGTAAGTTCTGCTTTCATTTTTATGCATCTGGGAGAGAGTGGGGGTAGGGAATGAGGGAGTTACTATCTCATATCTGCATTTTCTCAATAATGTTTTAGTGATGTTTGCTAATGTATCATTCATTAACCATCAGCCACTATAAAAAACATAATCTATCTCACAAAGTGGACATTATTATCGCATTAAATCATTTCACAATATACCTGAACGGTTCCACATGAGGGGCCTGGCCTGACTGAGCTCAAATGCCTTGGGGGCAAACTCTTCAGTAGTAATGAGATACGAGGTCTGTCTGTGATGAATATGATATTACTCGTGTCAGTGGCTGTGGACTGCACCCAGAATATTTCTTCTTACAGGTTTTTTTTTTTTTTTCCCTATTGCAAAGGAACTCAGGCAAAGCACTATTAACCCAGTAAATGAAGCTCTAAAGATCACAGAGTGTGCCCATTAGTCGACAAGATTGTGACTAATCCAATTTTTCTTGCAGGGAGCAATTCTAATGCTTCTGTAACATCTGGGGATGGCAGGGCCCACATTCCTGATGAAGCTGGATATTTTTTCTCTACCTTTTTCTTCATAGAAGAACAATTATTGCACCTACTTATTTCACTGCTTCTTCCTCCTACCCCGCATTTTCCCTCTGACTACTTCTGCCCTGATGACCTCTTTGAAGATGGTTAAAATTATATTCCAGGCTGACAGAAGAACCAGAGAGGGTGACTGTGAATGAGGCTAAAAAAGATACCCCTTGTGTTTATTGGACTGTGGACAGAAAATGTGCTTGTTTGATGAAGAAAAAAAAAGAATTAGGTTCCCTCAAAACAAGAAGAAAAAGGACCTAGAACACTGTTATCAGTCAATGTGGTGGTGTGTGTCTTTGTTAAACTTTGCCACAAGTCACCACTAATGGCATGCTGTCTTAAATTGTCCCAAACTGAAAGAAAATGTCATCTTGCTTCTACTTACTCTGGTAAAAGCATTCACTATTACTCTTTGTGTGACAGCATTAAACATCAGGAACAGTAAAATCCTGCTTTTCTGATTTATTTATTGTCAGTTATGGAATTTTATTCTAATATACAGTGCCACTGAAGACAGGCTGGGCCAATTTTCTTTAGATATAACCTCAAAAAACATTTTACAATAATAAAAAACCTATCACATTCTGATGGCTAACATATATAGATTTTACAGGTTGATTTTTCTGAGTTCAGAAATTTTCACCTGTTCAAAGATGGAAAAGATGCTAAATACCAAAAGAGTCCTGTTCTTATGAGTAGGATGGAAGAAGAAGGATGGATTAAGGCCAGTTTGCTATAGCTTCATTTACAGGGAACATAGGGAAGAAGTTCAGGGATAGAAAATAAGTCAGGGAATTCTGCACCTAACTGCTTAGATTTTTGATCAAAGAAAGTTGTTGTTATTCTCAAAGATGAGCTGCAAGCCTGTGAATTTTAGTAGTGGTTATATTCAGTGTTTCATGCTGAATATCTCTTGTGTATCTCCCCTGCAAAATTATTTTATTGGGTTCCACACTGAGAATTAAAGTTTGTCCAACGTTCAGAGCAGCTGAGTTGAGCTCTACTACTCTCATCAACTGCTATTCCATTTTTATTATTTTATTACAGTATCTCCAACTGTGGCTGTATCTCTGCAGAAATGTTCAACATATCATGGATAGTCCAGATTCCAGAAGCAGAAACACATTTTTCACAACATATTTCTTCTTCTAACAGAAACCAGAATCCAGAGTTGTACATGAACAAGAAAGAAAAATATATGGTTTCAGACTATGGCTTTTATTCTCTTTTCTAGAGTCACAGGGTGAGATGAGGACTGCCAGCTGAAGGTAACAGGTCTGCTGTGGCTCACAGCATGAAATATCTGGAGAATATTGCCAAATGATTTGAGCAAGAGTCCTTGAAGAGCTGGTGCTAATGAACATGAGGAGATTCATAAAGGAAGTGGGAGACTAAGATCAGCATTTACTAATATTTGTAACAGTGTAAATGCAGCATATAGAAAAGGGTAGAAGATTTGAATGCTAACCACCTAGGTGTGTGGGCCATTATGGCATGTTAATTTAGAGAAATAGAATAAAGTTAGAGATGCAGAGTGACAGAAAAAGTCCAAGAATCAGATGTGGGAGTATTTCTTATGTAGAACAGTCAAGACAAAGGAAATGTTCAAGGCATGAAATATCTTTGATGCTATCAGTTCAGCTAAAATACTAAAACCTGGCAATGCAAACAGTGGCTTTCATCAAGAGGAAATGGAGAGAAAAGCAACACAAAAAGGAAATGCCATTACTGCCTTTAGGAAGCTGTAGTTTAGTTTCACAGAGAACAATCACATTTAATTTGAGGCACTATTTATCATTCAACAAGAAAGCAAACTATGAAGTCTGTAGTGTTTTGTTATGCAGTTAAGAAAGAATGTAGCAAAAATATGCATTTTCTTACAAATCCCCCTGTCAGGGCTTAGCTTAAGTAAATTACATAAATTTTGAACTCTTCTTTAACTACCTGTCTAGTCTGGAAAATCTGTTACTCCGGTTTGAGATTACAGGGAGGTTTAAGGTAGGTACTACTGAGATGCATACATTATGTATAACCAATACCAGTAGCTGAAGTTAGAGTGAAGCCCTCCAAGTCCACTCCAAGCCAGCAGCAAAACTGCTCTTGGACCCACTGAGCCAAGATTTCAGAGGCAGATTCATTTTGGTATTTGTCAATGTGTCCATCTAATTTCATTGCTCTGGGGTTCTTTGAAACACCAAAGGAGAACCCACCCGGTAATGTGATGGGATGATATTGCCACGCCACTTTCCAGAACAGATTAGCCAGGAATTTGGCCAAATGTGTCTTACATGCCTTTCCTGAGAGATGCATGCATGTGGTATTGAAAAGGAATCTGCAAGACAGGGAACACTTGTGCTTTTGACTGAAATGATTAAGTATGCAGGTGTTTGTTGGATTAGGCCTTTAAAGTAGATCTTGCCTAATGGCCGTAACTGTTATGGATGTAACTCATGAATCAAATGGAATTAGTCGATGTATGATAATGTTACAACACTGGCAGAAGAAAGGTACTTATTTTTGCCTCTGAAGCAATAACATCATAAATTTTAATGTCAACTTTAGCTATTATTATCTCAGCAATTTAATTTTATTTAAATGGTTTTTTTTTTTTTTTTGTTATTTGTCAGAAGCTACTCTTGACTTTCTTTGGAATAGTCGAATGTGGTAAGCTGTCGGCTAGCTTGTGTGAGGCCACAGCAAAACTGCTGTTGACTTCAATGACTTCACTCACAGCTTCCAGCATGGTTTGAACTGGCATGCAAATTCAAATTCAGCTATAAGATGACAGAAATAGGATTTTTTTTCAGTGTACAGATCATAAACTGCCTGAAGCAGTGCTACTTTCTTTCATATATGTCTATAAAAACATTTTGAGAACCTTTGTTGTGCCTTGGTAATTCCATCAGTGATAGAATTAGAAAATAGTCCTTGCAGACAGTGTTTAATACAATATATGCAATTGAAAATCAAAGCCTTAAAAGCTGTTTTGGTGGTGGGTGATCAAAACTTGACTGATGGTACAATTCAATAATTGTGAAGTTTATTTTTTCCACTGGTGTTTATCGTCATACTTTATAATTGATACCTGGTACACTTTTGCTGTATCAAAACCTATTGGGTTTTCTTTCTTAAATTCCAAGAGAACTGTTGCAACTCACTTTAATATTGACTACAGAGCATAATTTTACATTTTTCATGTCCAAGTCTTGAAATACTTTCTTGATAGTTAGATTGGCAGTAACTGCAGCCACTGCAGGGTCCTGAACAGAACCTAAGGAGACACTGCACTATTAATCATGCTTAGACATTAAACTAGTAGTATTGAATTGTACTGGTAGCAATTTTATCACTGCAGAATGTTATTTTAATGCTTCTAAAAAAGCCACAAGTATCTGGAGATAAACTGTGTCCCAGCTATTGAGATACAAGAGTATTCCTAAAGATGGTTCTTAGGCAAACTTGGTAGCACGGAGCTGGGAATAAAAGCTTGGCAGTACTAAGGCTAAATAGCTCCATCTGCCACCATGCGTCTCAGCTAACACTTTTCAGGTGACCCTGTTTGGGCACCCATCCTAGAAATAAAGTGCTGCATAGGCAATAGGAACTTTTAAGGCTTTTTTGAATTGGCATGGTAACAGTGTAGCTACACTTATAGCTACGGATAAGTGGGAGTGTGGAATTGCTGTGCTTTAGCCTCAGCAGAGTAATCTATTTCAGAAACTACAGTTAAGAATATAAATACAAATACAAAGCTAGGATATTTCCCACTTGACTTCAGTAGGAATCTTTTTCTTCTTCCCCTGAAAAAAAAAAGACACACTGTATTTTGTTATGTAATATTGAAAAAAGCACTTCATCTCTGTTAGAGACATTGGAAGTTGGAGACAGGAGTCGCAGGACATCAGGCAGAAGGGAATATTTAGGAGCTGTGTTATCCAGAGTTACAGGCAAATGGCTTTTCAGATATTATGGCCACCAGTGTAAAGCAGCAACCCACTTGAAAATGATCATAAAGGAATGATCTCAATATGTATGTGAGAGGAAAGCAGTCAAACTTACGGGATGCAGTTGCGCTAAATTAATGGGAGCTTCATCCCTTTGTTCAGGAATAACTACAGTTCTCAGTGTCATCTTGAAAAATGATTGAGTGAAGTTTGTGCCTGACAGGGCTAATGGGAAAAGAGGCAAGCAACATATTTTTAAATGATAGTACAGTAAACGGAAGTGGATCTGATCATGTAGTAATGCTCTATTAATTAAGATCATCAGGAGGCATGAGGAAGGAGAAGTAGAAGAGACGGAAATGTTTAAAAAAATTATTCAAGGTATTATTTATGAGCTCTATTTCTAGGACTGCAGCTAGCATGGTACCTCTCTCAAAAATAAATGATGGAGACTGCTGCTGCATAATGGAACAATTTACAAATAGAAATGAAAGAAATGTTTATAATTTTGACCTCAGCGACTCCAGTAAGATCAGTCCTTTGCTGGTTTAATATTGTTTCACAGTTTGTGCTGTTAAATCAAAAGGTTATCTATAATACATCTGGCACTATTAATGCAAAGGATCAGGGGTATTCAACAGACATTTATTCATTATTAATATAGATAATAAAGGATCATTTATGATGTTACAAATGAGATTTTTATCATCAAAAGCTTAAAAAGGGAAATGTATTTTTGCTCTAGGACAGAGATGAAAAGAGTCAGTAATGGGAAATGTAAGAGTCAACATGAAACTGTAAAATTCATTCTTTTCCTGAAGACAGCTAGGACTTGATGGCAATGAATGAAAAACAAAATAAAATTAAATGTTTTTGCTGTAAAACTGCTTTATTGACAGGGAGGGGCTTTCAGTAGCAGTGTGGTTTGCTCTGTTTTTATCCTTTAGCAAGACAGTTGTGATGTTTTTCCTTCATACAGCTGAGCTTTCCAATGATTTTTATGAAGACCTAGAGTGGGAAAACATCCGTGTCTCAAGAACTTCTGGAAGCTGTTTGAAATTGAACTTGACAAGGGTGGAAGTCACATCTCTAAGGCCCCTTCATTGTTCAGTGCAGACATCCCACTCATATGTTTTGTGGTGTAGGTGTGTAAATCTGTGCCTTAAGGTGGTACAATTGCAGTTAGTAGTAGTAGGATATGCATATGTGAAACAGGAGTAACAACAAGAGAAAAATATTGAATTTTGTGCTGGCATTACAGAGGTAGAACAACCCCTTAGGGCTACTGAGGTGGCTTATGAAGTGACAGAACTTGATTCATTGAGCCAGTGGAGATTTCTTAATATCACAGGACTCATAACATTAGTGGAGACTGCCCCCTGCATTCCCAAGGCTGTAGTTGCCTAGTGAAGTATTGCCTGTATGAATGGTGAATGCAGGGATATTCAGAGTTAAGGCTAAAATTCTCTCCTCGTATCACCTATCAGGCTTATCTAGGGCAGTTGCTTGAATCAGCTTCTAGAGTTCTCAGAATATTCAATTATCTTGTTTCCCATATGATCTGCAATACCCAAGGGTGGATTTGGAATCTGATGAAGTTGTTTCTGATCTGAAGGTGTGGACTGACCAGTCTGCTTGAGATGACCTCAAATCCTCACTAGGAACAGCAATAGTAGTAAAATAGAAATAGTTGCATTGGAAAATTAATTTCATTACTTAGATACTTTGCGTTGTCTGGAGTTTGGGTACAATTCTGAAAATCCTCATTTGCAATCCCCTTTTCCCTTGTTTGCTTAGGCCTTTTTCATGCCAGAAAAAAGAGTCCACATTCCCCTTGCTATTTGTGAGATCTTACAGGAATTGTGTAGCCTTTTCTCAATCTTGGCAGGCATAATAGAAATGAGCAAATATGAGTTATGTGACCCAAACTGTTTTGTTTGTTTGTTTTTAAGTTTCTGCCTTTTTGTTCATAATCTCATTGAAAAAATATTCAATGGATGTCAAAACCAGCCCTTTTTGAAACTTGATCCAATAGAGGAAAAAACAACATCATTATCTAGATGTGAAAATTGGATTCACTTTCCCCTTCCTCCAAACCAAAAGGGTTTGAATGTTTTAGGTTTGAAACTATATATGAATAATGAATAATTCTTGAATATACTTGAATGAGTGAGTAATAATGAGTGAATAGTGAGTGAGTAATAAGTGAATAATACTTGAATATAAAATAAATATTTTATAAGCAAACAAATAAATTTTCCCTGAAGGTGAAGGAGGGAGAATAATCCCTTGATGAGCTTGAGAACTCAGAGGCTTCATCACTTGTCAGAATTTGTTGCAACATGATGTATCACAAGGGGTCAATGAGAAATGGAGCAGAGCACAATGTGAATTTTCTTGTTGAACTTTCCTTATTTTAGTTGGCATTCCAGCCTCTAACTCAAGCATGATGACAGGTAAGCCCTGACTAATCTAGCAGAGCCTTACAGGTTACCTCCCCAGCTTCCATTTCATCCTTCTACGTCTGGTAACAGTAATACCACAATGAGTTAGCAGGATTTAATTTGCATGTGTCTCACTCAGCTGCTTTCCCACAAAGTCCACCAAACTGAGTTACTTGGCTGAGTTACTGGAAAAGCAGCTGTAG
Organism: Peucedramus taeniatus; assembly: GCA_013400575.1. NCBI lineage: Eukaryota > Metazoa > Chordata > Aves > Passeriformes > Fringillidae > Peucedramus > Peucedramus taeniatus. The sequence goes on from WBNO01007763.1 coordinate 144,747, forward strand.
GGTGACCACTCTTCAGGCTCTGATATAGGATTTTTAATCCTTACACAACTTGCAAAATCTTGTAAGATTGGTCTTCCTTGAACATATGACACAGAACAAAAATGTTTGTAAACCAACATTTGGCTGCAGGACATCCCTGGTAATGCAGATGAGTTTTAACTTTTGATTATACCTCACTTTCCATCCAGGAAACAGAGCATTTTGAATAACAAGTCAATTTAGACAGTTCATCAAGTTTTATAAGTTCTTCCTTCTTTCTTGCCTCAAGTCTCTAACAGGAATAGATTAATATGTTACAGAAAGTCATTGTTAGTCCCACGTGCAGCATATTCTGCCAATGAACAACTCCTTATCTAATTAAATAAATCACCTTAGCAACATCTGTAGTCACTCCTGGATGCTGATTGAGACCTGTGAACATGCACAGATGACCTCCAAGCTCCAGAAGCCATGAGAGGGCATCAGGAAGGCAAAGAAGCAAAGCAGCTGGCAAGTTTGAGAACAATGTGGGCTAATGTTTTAGCTCTGCAATGCCCTGTATTTCAGTCACAAAACATTAAATCCCACATGACATGTAATACAGATGCCAAGGTCCTTTCTACCAAAGAAGCTTCTTAAAATTCATGAGAAGCAATAAGAAAGACTTTATATGTGTAGAAAGTGAGGAGAAAGTGATTGATACATCAGGCAAATACATACCTGCCCAAGTCATTAACATTAGGGAGGGGGGAAGGATACCATGGTTCACAGAGAAAATGCAGTTTATAGAAATATCTCTGAAAGCATTCAGCTAATTAAAGGCCTGACACAGGAAAGTATTACTCACATGAGCAGTCAAAATGGTAATCAAGCCACCACTGTAAGGACAACTCATGAGTAGAGGTTTGCTGTCAAGACCTGAATGAAGCAAATGCGTGAAAAGCCTGCACTGATGATTAAATCCAGTGCTTGTTAAAATGTAATAATTCCAGTGACAGGGAAGAGATTTGATTAGTGTGCTTGGACAGGAAGGCATTATTATGGAGGAGTGATTTATAGTATAGAGAGGCACAAAATTTGCAAGGTTTTTGTACATACTTAAAACAATCCAATTCTTTTTTACAGATGTCTTGGTTTGAAAGACAGGTACCTGCCAGCAAAAACACTGGAATCTCCCTTTGAATAGAGAATGTAAACCCCCTCCCTCAGATTATTATAATTTTGCAATTGGAGGCTCTCAGGCAAAGATTTGGGAGTGGGAATAACAGTTCTTTACTAGGAATATTAGACAAAGCAAAGGAAAAATACAAATGTAATAGCACTAAGAGACAAGTAAAACAAAAACAACAAAACCTCAGAAAATGCCCTGACAGAGTCAGGGATGTGACCTGACACCCTGGGTGTCAGGGTGTTGAAGCAGTCCAGATGAAATCCTCCTGGAGTAGTAGATGCAGTTCTGTGAAGTGGAAATAGTCCTGTAGGAAAGTCCAGTGGTGATGAGTCCATTCTTCCTCTGGAGAAAAATCCAGTGGCAGGAAAAACAAGCAGGGCTTCTAGTACTCCCACGTCCTTTCGGATGGAACTGTCCTGTTCCCTGCTGTTCCCCAGCAGCAACTTGCAGCCCCCTTTTGTTTCAGTAAGTATCCATAAGTATCCAGCAATTAGTTACCTAGCAAAACCACCAGGAAAAAATTCCACAAACACAAAAGAAACAGATCCAACCCCCAACAACAGAGTAAAGCCTTCTACAATTGAAAGCATTCTTAGATTTTGCTGAAGTGGATAGATATTTCTACTGGTTTATTGTACAAAAAAAATACCTTTCTAGTTTGTAAATGTTGGGTTGGTGGTTTGATCAATTTATTTTCCATATTAAACAAAGTTCAAAAGGACTTTGCTCTTGAATGATTGGGACTCCATGCAGATAGGTGTCGAAAGACCTATGCCAGAGTGACTTCTTGTGCTGTAGATTATGAGGAATACTAGTACCTGATAATTGAGTGTACATTTCATGAAAAAGTCAAATATAGTCCACTTAAATCACTAGGAATCTTTCTGCTGGTGCAGTGGACTTTTCTCCAAGTCAGCAGATCTACTAGATCTTCAGAGAGTATTTTCTTCTGCAGTTAAATGCAAATTAATAAGGATTTACTCTGTTATGGGGTCACTGAGGAAAAGAAATACAGTTTCTGTGACTGGCTTTAGAATACTCCCATGGCTTGGGCAGCACATCACCTTCTCAGCTAATATAAATTTGCATGCTTCCATAGCCTTGAATATAGCTGTGATTGTTAATACCAGATGAGGCTCAGGGGCTGCTGTGCTCTTGGAAACTGGCCTCCAGTTACTTCTTCCAGTGAGCTAATAACTTTTTCCCAGTGTTATCATTCCATGCCTGTTCATGAACAACAAATATAAAACCTTTGTCTAGGGGTCTTGGGGCCCTGGGACACTACTCGGAAGGCAAAATAATGAACTTGTCCCTATAATTACCCATGAGACTGCATCTTGAGCACTGTGTTCAGTTTTGGTCTTCCCTATAAAAAGGACATTGTCATACTGACAAGAGTTCAGTGCAGGGCCAACAAGATGGTTGGAGGTGGAAACACAGGATATGTGAGGAGTGGCTGAGGAGCTCACTAGGTGATTTCACTTGGAAAGAGGCAGTTTTAGGTGAGATTTTATTTCTGTCTTCTACCATCCAAGAAAGTATAAGGATGGTTCATACTTAAGGATGATGGGCAGTGGGACCGAGCTGCAATAAGAAAAATTCTGTTTAGATATTAGGAAACAAATTTTCACAATGAGAACAGTCAAATATTGGAACACGTTGCCAGAGAGGCTGCACAGCCTTCATCTTTGGTGATATTGCAAACTTGCCAGGCCAAGTCTCTGAGCACTCAGTTGGACCTGCTTTGTGCTGGGGTTAAACCATTCCACCACGTAGATCCTTTCTAGTCTAAATTATTCTATGGTTCTGTGTAAGTCTTTTTAATCTCACAAACAGAGATTTGTTACAACTGAAATCCCACTTCCATATATTATCATGCATTAGAACATCATATGTTCATTTCTGGGTTTTCACTAGACTCAAGTTCTGTTTGTGCAGAATGAAAGTTAAAACCATAGAGAGGTTTGTTCATCTTCTAGTACAACAACTATTGGGATAGTAAAGGAATAGGAACAAATTCAAAGCAAAGGAAAGAGGGTGTTTCATAGCAACTCCTTCTGTACTATGGAAGCTTGAGGTTCACACGGAGTCCAGGACTGGACAGGCTCATTGAGGAGAAATCTGGTGATGATTTCATAAACAGAAACCCCCTCTTACTCCAGAAGTCCCAGAGTTGCAAATTTTCAGAAAACTGAAGTATATTCAAGGCTTCTATTGTTTCATACTTACTTTATTCTTTTACTTTTCCTTATGCATCTACTATTTATCGCCTTCAGAAAAAAGGTACTGAATTAAATGATCTTTTGATCTGACTTAATATAGCTGTTCTTTTGGTCTTTTCTCCTTTTCTGGTGTGTTGAGATAATTTTTTTTCTTCTCCCCTGGAGCTCTTGGCTAAAGAATGCCCAGCCCTCTGGGAGCAGTGCACGTGCACCTTGCTCATTGCGTGGGGCTGCTTAATGCAGTCAGGCTCTTCAGAGACTTCAGCTGTCAAAATCTTTCCAATTCTTGACAGCAGACTTCACAGAGGGTTTATAGAGATTTGAGATTTGATCAAATTTGTGCTAAAGGCATATATCTAGTGTGTTCTTCCCACTTTCCAACTTTTGCACTAGAGCATAAAATGTGGGGCATATAATCAATGAATAACTGCAAGATTCTTTTATTAGAACCAGAAAACCACATTTTCTCTCAAAAATATTTAGCTCTTTTCACTTTAAAACTATTAGTGAGACAGATTCTTGCCCTGAAAAATGATTTCACTACAATTACTTAATTAATTAAATGAAAAAGGTGATGAACAAATGAAAAATATGGTCTCATACTGGAAGGTGTTGGACAGGTTTAATATCATATGTCAAAAATACCAATACTTTGAGTTATGCTGGTTTCTAAACCCCGTTTAGTTTAGTTAACAAGATGCAGAACTGGGTTGAAGAAGCTACAGACTGAAAATAAAATAAAATAAGGAGAAGTTATAAGGCTTATAAGCTTGTGCTGCTCATGACCATCCAATACCTCAAATCACATTCAGCTTCACATTCATCAGCGTTACAGAGAGACGCTCCCATGTTAGTTCTACATAATAGTTTCTGGGGGGCTGGGTTGAGGGAAGAAGAAGAGACTTCATGAACCCTCTGAAGCCATTTTTGGGGACTACATGCTTGTGAGAAATTGGACACTTTGCAGGCTACCCAGAGCCAGCAAACACAAACCAATTTTGCCATGCAGAATCCCGGGTCTGGCCAGCCAGCTCGCAACTCACAGTTTCAAAGACCCCAGCCTGCTGACCAGGCAACAGGAGGTGGAGCAACAGAGGAGTGATGCAGGTATGGCAGCCACACTACATGACACTACATGACACAGTGCCATAGAAAGCCAGGCCTTTTCACAGCTGCATATCGTGAAACTCCTGACTGTTCACACACCTCAGTGGAGCCCTGTAGTCTAAGGTTAAGTCCCTGTCTCTTTGAGAGGGATTCTGAGTTTATAGCATGTAAGAAGGCTAGTAATAAATTTCTCCTAGTCCTTCTCTTTGTAGTGCCAGCCTAGTTTTTGGTGGGAACTATTTCTTAATGGGTATTAATATAGTGTAGGTGCCATTATGGTTATGATTTCATGTAAGGCCAGAAATGCAAGTAACCTAGTGACTACATGATGCTAGTAATATTTTCTGGGTAGTTGAGAAGAAGACAAATAAGACATCCAGGTCTGATATAATTAATTCAAACGGTTTTCACTGGAAAATATCTCTTGATGTGCAGTCACTATGGCCTAATCTAACCTGTTTCTTGTGTAATGCTGTTAAAACTATCAGATCAGTTCAATTAGGTTCGTGTAGGCAAACAGGTGGGTGGCAGAGTCCAATGCAGTTATGAACTGTTTATAACAGAAAAGAAAATCAGCTGTGTGGAGAAAAAAAAAATCTTTTTTTTTTTTTAATTTTTTTTAAAAAATCTGGTAACAGTTAAAACAAGAATTTGTTTTGTAAAATACTGCAGTATTTTATAGTGCCCTACTGAAGTATATGCAAATTTAAGAGAAAACCACTCATTCATTTAGTTCAGTTCTCTTTTCATTCTAACTCTGGATCCCAGTTTCCAGTTTCAAAGGAGCTCATTTTGGTCCACAAACAAAATAGAATTTGGACATTATATCACACTGGAATAAGCCTTTGTGACAAAGAGGTATTCAAAGCTCAGTGAAGTGAGAAGTATATTAAAACTGGTATAGCAAACATATCCATGTGCATTCCTGAGATATATATCTATATATTTTTTATTACTAATAAAGGCAGGGCACAGGTGCAGCAGGCCTTAGTTTCTGTCTTTGGGGACTTTCATCTTTAATATAGTCTCTTAAAAATACATGCATTGCTACATTTTTCATTACCCTTAATTTTTTCATCAATCACGTTAATTTATACAGGGGGCACCTAATAATAGCTAATTAACACTTATGACTTTTTAAATTAAAAGACCTTTGGAGAGATTACTGCTGATTGCGAAAAGGTTTTTGTTCCTCCCATTAAAAAGAGAAAGAAAGACAGACTGAAGGTCTGGCTCAGGCATATGAGGGGAACGTCTCTCTTGCTTCATTGATCATACAACAAATGAAAACAGCAAAGGCCTGTGCAAAGGCAATACTGCTATTAGCCTACATTCCTGAAAGGTACCTTTATTTTAACTGATTATTAAGCAGTATATATATTATTCAGAGTGACCTTTAAATAGCTGAAAATTAAATTATAATTTACTGGGGAGATATCTAAACCCATGTAGCTATTATTAAAAAAAAACCCCCATGATGTCATACAATGTCCTGAAAAATATTTTTATTATTACCAAATGTAGTGAAGAGAGAAAAAGCATTTGACAGTGAGAAGGCTCTCATGGATTGCAACAATATTTTTAATAACCCCCCCCTGTTATTACAGTGTGAAATGGAACATGTTTAATTTTTTACTTCAATCACTTTTGGATCTATCAAGGAGCTGTTGGGATTCACACCGCCTTCCTTCTCTAGTAATGACAGTATGATTCCTTCCTTTTATTAAACAAATGTGTCCCTCAAAATTGAGCATATGTGCTAAACACTTCCAGTGTTCTCTAAATCTCAATGATCTGGCCAGAAAACTTTGTTTTAAAGCATCAGTGAGGACATTTTTTCTTTTTTGTGGTTCCTAGTGTCATTGTTATAATAACTATTACTATAATAACAGTGATATTTTATGATGATAATGATGATGATGAAGATGATGATGATTATATCCCACCAATAGGTGTTTCCATTCCCTGAGAGAGTCCACAGAAATACTCGGTGTCTGGAACGCCTGTAAGATTCTACCTCAATCTGGTGACGACAGGAGGGAATACAGTCTAGAAGGACAATATTCCATCCCTGAGGTAACCTCTGATCACCTCGCTTGCAATGACCTCCCCTCAGCTGCCCAGGGCCTGAGGGAAGGCTGTCTAACACACCTGGTGCTTCCTCCCAAATTCACCCTAGTTCACGATGCTTTTACTCTTTACAGGTGAGCATATCTGGCTGCTAGTAGTAACTACTGTTTCATGAATATATTTTCTAGATAAGATGAAAGCAGGCTCATGCAGTATAAAAAGACCAACATCATCCCTGTTTGGGAGTTTCACTCCTTTTTTCGGCACATAGCAAAAGGTGCCACCTTGATGGCAGCAGCATTGTGTAGGCCACCTCTCACCGTAAGGCTTGTGTTTTGCAAGGTCTGCCAATCATGAGTTCGAATCACATGGGATGGTTTGCTGCTGCACCTCAGACTCAATAAAAATTGAAGCCAATTGAAATGACCTCAGTTGCTCCTTGTAAGCTTCCCCTCCAGATTCTTCACCATCTTTGTAGCCCTCCTTTGGACCCTCTCTAATAGCTTTATATCCTTTTATATTGTAGCACTCAAGGCACTCGAGGTGAGGCTGCTCCAGTGCAGAGCAGAGTGGGACAATCCCTTCCCTTGCCTGCCTGGCCATGCTGAGCCTGATGGCTCCCAGGAGAGGGTTGGCCCCCCTGGCTGCCAGGGCACTGCTGACTCATGCTCAGCTTGCCATTGACCAGGATCCCCAGGTCCCTTTCCATGGGGCTGCTTTCCAGCCTCTCATTCCTCAGTCTGTCTGTACATCCAGGGTTGTCCCATCCCAGGTGCAGAATCTGTCACCTTCCCTTGTGGAATTTCATACAGCTGGTGATTGCCCAGTCCTCTAATTTGTCAAGATGTCTTTGCAGGACCTCTCTGCCCTCAAGGAAGTTCACAGCTCCTCCAATTTAGTGTTATCTGCAAACTTAGTATTTCTTCAAGTCTTGCATCCAAGTTGTTTGAGAAGATATTAAAGAGCACAGGGCCAAGGATGGAGCCCTGCAGAAGCCCACTAGGGACTGTGCTACACAAGGTCATGTCAGCTGTCTCACAGCTCCAAAGTGGAGAAAGGAGACAGCCAACAGGGGTGCCAGTTCAGAACACTGAGTGCCTTTTCACCCCTTTCAGTCAAGATTTTCTGCAGTAAAAGAGTACCGAGCCACAAAAAAAAAGATGGGAAAATTATTCTCAGATGCCAAGACTTAGAGCTGGGGCAGCAGGAGTCAGCAGCAGTGTTATCAGAAGCAACATGTATCAGCCTAGCTGAGTGATGGGACTTGAAGTGTGGTGAGGGCATTTTCTCACTTCTCATCCGAGGAAGGAGGCCAGCCTGTATCAGGAATCAAAGCAGTGTAATAGAAGAAACTCCTGTGAGAGGGTAGCAAGGCAGTACAGCATGGCTCTGAAATTGCCTAACAGTCTCAATGAACTGGAGCAGGATTTACATATAAATGATGTCAAACAAACATATTCTCCATAATGCTTTGCCAGTAACCACCTCAAAATTATTCATTTAGATATCATTCCATGCTGTGAAAACATGCATGAGCCAGAAGAGTTTTACTGTGTTCTACATGGTAGAAAAAACAATTATAAATAAAACCAAAAAGCAAATAGTCATTATTATATATAGGCAATTTACTTGATAATGGCCCACATAGTTACAACCAACATCCCTTATGTCAGAATTTCATGCCACAAGTGCCCTCACAGTTTAAAATAGAACTACTGCGGTATGCTCTGTTGAATTACCAAATAACTGAATAATAATAAAAAAGGAATTTGAAAAAACTAAGCTTCAGTTTACAGTTATTTGCAACTGAACACTGAAATTTTTAAATCTCTCAGGCTCTTTAATCCACATTTCCAGAAGGTTCCTGCTTTTTTCTCTCCCTACAAACAAACATTTTTACATCATTATCAGTAACAGCACCAGTGATTCATACTTACTTTACTCTCTCAGAAAACCTCAAATGCTCTGCAGTGTGTGAAATTCTGACCCTGCATGTAATACCAGGCAGTGGAAACATCATCTATTAAAGATCAGGAAGAGGGACATATGTTCTATCTCTTGATTTTCTGCTGAGAGAAAGGTTATAGCAATACTTAACACAACTTGAGACAACAAATATTCAAGGGAAGATGGAATTCATGGTAATCGGTAGTGTGTTCTCAGAGAATAGATTTTTTTTCCCATACTATCTTCATAAGTAAAGAGCAAAGACACTTTACCAAGTAATTAATCTCTCTACTTATGTGTTCAACAATTTAAAATCATCATCCATTGTTTTTTATATGACAGCAATAGACATGGTGAAACCCCTGGTGTATTTCATTAAGTCTTTGGCAGATCTTCCCTTTTTGGGATTAAATATCTTCTTTGTCTCTTTTTGGGAAGCAGATGGACATTTAAGGTTTACAGTACACAGTTAAGCTTCAGGGGCTTAAACTACATGTATGGCTCAAAGTGGAGTTTCTCAGAAGGCTTGGCTGTTTTCCCTGGAGATTGAACATCTGTTTGATCTCTACGAGATCCCCTTAACTGAAGATGTCCCCAGCATTTATATGCTGCTTCTGGGACATTGTGAACTGCCTTGTCCCTAGGAACCACTGCTATCATGGCAGTGCATAAATCAGAACTGGAACTTTGATGTAAATGGGGCTGAATCCATTAATTGCTTTAAAAGTCTTTGTGATTTGCATTGTCCCAGAGGACATGCAGTTATAGTGATTCAAAGATCATACCACACTTTGATGTTGCCAGAGCTGGATTCATTATTGCCTGAAATTGTAAGAACAAAGCTTTACGTGGACACTGGAAATTAGCTGGGAGCCAGTGCAAGGATGGGAACCATGCTATTTCCTTCTCCAGGCTTAATGAGCCTTGGAAGACCCCAGCACTTACTTGGAACACGTGAGTTTAGTTTCTTTTCTGGATTGCTGTCAGTCTGGTTTGTGAAGTATCAGGATAACAGCCCATGCATGAGTTTGCCTTATTGCACATGAGGTAGTCTCTCTGAACATCTTTTAGCTGTAAGTCACCTTTCAGCTCTGTGCTTAGAGTCTCCAAAAGCTGTTAAGATATCTTTGCTCACAGATAGATCCTTAAACTCCAGAGTTCAAGTCCCATTATTCAGAAACTCTACTCAGACTTCAGAGCCCAAAGTCGTAGTGTATGTATAAATTTTAATTTAGCTCTGTGGACCATAAGAACAATTATATTACTATTATGATTCAGTTATTTCATTACACTCTGTAGAAAGCTGACACACACATAAGAAAGAAATCAGATTACTTTTGTAGCCTGCACCGAAATAATTTTAAAATAAACACGTTAAATGAATAGAATAGAAAAATGGGCAATAAAATATCAGTAATGAAATCAATAATAATAATAGTAATTAGCAATTCTTTTCAGTTTTCCAGACTGGACAAGGAAGAGTTAAAACAGTTTGTACCAATTATTGACTACAAGATCTGCAAATGATTGCATAAAATTTCCAAAATATGCCTGCAAGCTTCTATTATTGATGTTGTGCCCCAGGACATGCACATATGGATTTAATTGTCTAAAGTGTTTTATTAATTAAATTGCTATGATTTACCTCTCCCATGTTAGCATTTACAGTTTATGAAACAGCTCGTAATTAGGAAATGACTATACTGATGTTGCTTGTTTACTTTGCAAGCAATACATAATAGTGCCACATTCCTCTTTTTAAACCCACCCTCCCAGGCTACCCTTTTTTCTAGCCCGATTAATAGGCAACTGCTGCTGGTGCGTTAAATTGCTTTTTGGATATGTTTAGGGGCGAAGATAACTGCCAGGGCTACTACTGCTGGTGAACAGCAGCATTCTTCTTCCTAGACTGGAAGCTTCATCCAGAGCTCATTGAAGTTAACAGACCTCTTACATTGATGTGTTTTGGATCTGTCCCAATAAGCAAAAATTAGTCCTTTTTTTCCCTAAATACAGTATCATGTTGAATGTAGAACATCCAGAATACTCTAACCAGATATATACTGCTTTATTCTCAGGGACAAGGTTTTGTATTTTCTTTACTGACTCTCAGAATGATTTTCTAAGATACTCATGAATAAATGCCTTGAAGTTGTACAATCGAATTTATCCAAAAGAAAGAGAGGCTGTAAGTTTAATGTGGAAGAATATTTGCAAATGAGTAGATCAAAGGTGCATCAAAAGGTTACTTAGCTGATGAAATGGATAATCCATCTCTGTCTGAAACTTAGTATCATTAAATTTATAATTAAATTCTGTAGTCTCAAATTTTGCGCATTTTTTGTTTACTTGGAGAATGCACACACCATATAAATGACCCATATGTATGTATGGAGGAAGATAGAGAAGAATGGAGTGTTATTATAGCAGGCAGCTGGACTTGATGATTGTTGCAGGTCCCTTCCAAATGAAATTTCTATTCTATTCTATTCTAGTCTAGTCTAGTCTAGTCTGAGTGTTAAGACCAGAATGGAAGAGAATGATCTCTTGAGTAAAATTTGCCACAAAATGTCACTTGCTAGCATATATAATGCTAGCAGGAATTAGGAATTAGGAACATATATAAAAGTTCCTGCTCTTTTTCCATTCTCCTACTCTTCACACTGGGATAAGATCTTACATAGGCATGGCCTCTTGCACTCCCATAAATTCCAAAAGCCTTTACAATCCTTGCTGATGGCAAACAACTCAGTTCTCTGCTCTCACCAGCCTCCGAGTTCAGGGAGAGTAGGGATGGGCACAATGCAATTGATGGCATTAATTCAACTTAAATGGGTGCTGGCTTGTTTGTCATGTGAGCTAAAACCCATATGAATCTTTGATTGAAAGTTGCATTTTAAAAAAGATATTTTGCAAAGGAAAGACGATATGAGGGATGAGAAACAGGACTTGAGGTGTTCTTATAAAAACTGGTGCTTTCCTCTGAAAGTGAATTTAACCCTTCATATGAAATAAAATTCTTGCCCTGCTTAAGATTTCATGTTATTAGTCTGGCAATGCAGCAGATATCTGGGTGGCATCACATTTTGGATTCCCCTGCCAATGTAATGTTTAATAGAAGCCTTTCACTAGACACCAGAGTATAAAGTGATCTTTCAACTAGCTACTGTTATTGTTCTTAGCAGCCTTGGACTGTTTTAGCAATTCTGGTAAAACATGAGGTTCTCTTAGAAATTTTTGCTGCCCCAGTGGTTTATTGAACCCTTGGTGTGCACTGAATTATATTTCATTAATAAAGGAGCTTTTCTGAGAGATCATTAAATGGGATTTACTGACTCTGTTGTCTCAACTTTGGTTCTGTTTGATAAATGAGTGAGGTCATGTTCATCTTCAGTAGGGCTGATAAGCTCGGTTTCTTTGCTATCTCTGTAATGGAATTGAAAATTTCTGTGATCAAGCAATACACTAGAAGAGAGTTAAAATCAGATAAATAGGGAGTTGTCAGGGGGAGCCTTATTTAATGTCTCACATTTAATGTCTCAAAATGTTCATCAAGTCCTATGAAGCCTGCTAGGCAGGCAACATCTTTGAAAACCAGATGCTAATTGTAGGGGCAAAAACCCTGAGAATGCTGACCAAAATACCACTATTCTCTCAGAGGCAGACTCCCATTTCACACAAATATCCCTTATTCCAGGCCAAGTTTTTCAAATATTAACAAATTAGTCTCACACTGGTTTACTCTTGTAAGTACACTAGTACTGTTATTGGTACATTCACAGTTATGGAAATAGCGATTTCATAGGAGTCAGGATAGAGCCTCCTGCATAAAAACACTGGCAGAAAAAGAAAAAGTCTCATCTTTTTCTGCCATTTCCAAAGTTGCAGTGGACTAAGAATATGGACATACCCTAGACTTATCTATCCTTAGGGAATGTAAAATGGTGGTTATTATTCTACACTTGCAGGAGTACCCAAGCCATACTGATTTAGTGTTATCTGTTTGGGCCCTTATTCCTCTTTGACTGATGGAGAGTGACAGGAAGGTGAATTGGAGGAGAGGCCTGATCTGGGTCTAGTTTATTGCTGTAGAGCCCAGGAAAAATCTCCTGTGTACTGAGCTGGGTACAGGCCATGTTCTGTGTCATCTTTTCATTCCATCTGAAAATCAGCTGTGCACATCTACTTGGTGCTGCGGTTTTCCTAAGGGTAAACACATGAATGAAAGACAAAGAGTCCCAACACATCTCACAGGGGTTCTTACCTGTAGCCACTGCTGCCTCTTGGAGGAATCTCTCTTTTTCCACCCACTGCTGAGAAAGCCTAGAAAGATACTCTGGAAAGTTCAGCTTCCTGCTCTTGGAGTGGCAAAGTTTGCTTTCCCCACAGCTGGGAAGCTTTAAGTAGACTGTTCCTAAACCATGTCACAGGCTGTTCTCTTTATGAATGCTAATGCACAGAGTCACCTCCCTCGCCATCACGTACAGGCATCAGGCATCCCACACCTTCACAAGGTGATTTCATTAGGATTCCAATTAAAAGCCTGCAAAGAAATATCTCTGTTGCTCTTTTCCCTGTAAATATTGTAACTTCAGTTTGCTGCTGGAATTTCAAAGCCTTTATCTGTGCAATTAAAGTACCAATTAACTGCTTTTCAGTTTCATTTTCTCATTCACTTCTGGGTAAACTCCCTTACTATAGCTCATAATAATAAAAATGAACTAATCAGAAAAAAAAAAAAGAAGAAATGCATTAAATCCTCAAAGATATGATCTAACCTTTATAGAACTCAGAAAACCACTTAGTACCAGCACTTGTTATAATGTTTAGCTCCATGAGGGCAGCAGCGGTATACCTACTACTGCAATGTTTTTGCCTCTTTAGAATATTAATTGATTGAATTTAAAATGGCAACATCAGTGTCAGCATGACATCTTGAAATCCCTGCCATGATTTTCAGCGTGTGTACAGAGTATTTCTGGCTGGAGCAGCATGTGGACAGCCTCTGGCTGGTGCAGAGCTCTGCTTGATCTCTCTGCTTGGCTGCTGGAAGCGCTAAAGTGTTTTCTTCCCCTTATGGAACAACTCACCTTTGCTATGGACAATGTAGCAAGCACTGGGTATGGTGCTTGCAATGCTTCTGTGCACTCCTGCACCCTGTTGAAGCTGTTTGCTTCTCAACTAAAAATGACAGAGGAAAATTAATCTAGTATGTTTTAACAAAAGACTGTTTTTAAAGGCATGCATACATATCTTGCCACCAAACAACTTTTTTTTTCAACAATAAAATGTCATTCCTAACTGAGGGCTTGATACAAAGCCCAAGAAAATCAAGGAAAGTGATTTCTGCTTACTTCTTAAAGCTATGGATGAAGCCCTTCAAGCAATTTTTTTTTTCTCTCATCCACAAATCACATAAGTGACATGTAGAATCCCTGATCCAAAAAAGTATTCCGTAAATTGTGCTTTGTAAGAAACAAGGAGGAGGAGTTTTTCCCATGTCTTGTCACCTCTAAAATATACCTGAAGCTGTGAAGTACTGCATATTACTGTGGCCATAAATGTAAAAAGATCCTGTTTATATACAGGACCAGATGTTCAGAAATGCTCATTTTGCACAAAAGAATCAAATTACTTAGCCAGAGCCATGAGACCAGTCCTTGGATGACATCAGTTGTAGCAGTCCTCTGGTGGCCTTAGGGCAGGATATGATGGCTGTGGATCCATCCCATGGCTTTGAGTGTGCATCACCACATTAGTTCATATTTACTATGGTCTCTTTTCTAAGCCACAGATAAAGACTGTCATTTCAGGTGCCCAGAAGCAGAAGTTAAGCCCTTTTTTTGGAGCCTTCACTTGAAAATTTAGCCTCATATATTCCTTTGCCAGGTAGCCTTGAATAAATGCTACAGTAACAGGGAGGTTCCAGCATGAGTGGAAGCCACACTTGGCATCCAGGAAAAGATAAATCCATGTAATTTTCCTCTTCCATTTTATCTCTTCCAACAATATTCATCGGCCCCAAGTGACATATTTTATGACAGCCTTTTTTTATTAAGCACTAAGCAAAACCTGTATTTCTCCAGAGCACTAAGGGGCCACCAGTGTGAATGTCATTAACATGCTAAAGAGTTCTGCTTCAAGAATAGTGTGACCTGTTCGTTTGTATGTTAATAGAGCTCATGTCTAGAAAGATTGGAAGGCAGTCTTCCACCAAGCATAGGCTGCTCCTGAGAACAATGGACAGGGCTCCTGTGAAATAACAGCAGCAATAATAATAAAGTCGGTACCTTTCCCCTTCTAGAGCACCTTTCATTCAAACAACTCTAAGCACCCTGAAAATTAATTAGGCCCGACAGCAACTCTGGTACATTGCATTGCCAACAATCTGTTGTGGGATCTGAGAGATTGTAGGTGGAAAAAGAGCGAGATTTGCCCTAAACTCCAGGGAAAGTCAATGGGAGAGCTTTGGATAGAAGCTGTAGTCCCAATACATACTTCCCTGAAGCCAGACTATAAGACAACTTCATCTATACAGTGCAAAGAACACAAGGAGTTAAGAAGATGGAGAGAATTTTCTCAGAAATAAAATATCTGTATCAATTATTAATTTTCAGTCTGGGTTCCTGAAATAAGCTTCTGTATAAACAAATAAATAAAACTGCCCTGCTTTTCAGTGACACTGAGCATGCACAGCTAGATCTCAGTTTAAGTATAGGCATTTCAGTATGAATTTAAACTTCTTGTTGAAAGGATCTGGGATTCAAACTGGTGGCAATTCAGCATCACAGGTAATGGAATCTGGTTATTTTCTTGATGTACAACTGTCTGTGTTGTGGTTAAGGTGCAACATGTCTGTATTAGACTAATAGAACCATCTCATGGTTCTATTAGTGCATCAGGTTATGCTGCAAAGACATTTGGCTGACAGGCAGAACCACTGATGAGAGCTCCAAGTCCTGTGCAGCTTCAGTGGCATCACTTGAGTGCAGGAGTAACAAAAGTCTGTGGAACTTTTCCTCATACTGACCCAGAAACCCGAATCCTTCTATAAGCATAAATTCATCCCCATTTCATGTGGTTACATCTCTCCTGTAGCTTATCCCCTGTGGGATTTAAATGGATATATAAGTGCACTCCTCTCAGCAGTATTAAATACTTTTAAAATAAACTCAAAAGACTCACTGCAGAGAATGGAAAAGGTTGTCTCTGCTTCTTATCCTAATTTCTTTGTCACATAGATAGAATTAAGGGGACGGATCAAATCAATTGCTCTTCCTCACTGGGTCCAGATTTAAAAACATGCCTCCCCAGGAAAGCTGTGAATTGCACATTCCCAGCTCAATACTCAACCCTAGGCAGTTTTTTGTATCACACAGTGTAAATGGACAGACTGAAGTTTAGTAGGGCAGGGCAGCAAAGTTCAAGTTTTGCTCTGTCCCCAGATTTTCATGTTTCGCAACTCAAGATATCCTTGATTTTCCTTGCCAGTCATTCACTGGACTGATAAACGGAACAAAGCAGGTGCTTCTGTTTGGCAGAAAAAGTTACATCTTTAATCAGAAGGAGATTATGTGGCTGACCTCTGCTCATTTGTGCACCTGCTGTTGTGCTGACAGTGGGTGCAGAGCAGACCATGAAACCAACAGCATCTTTGCCATGAAGACCATTTAATCTGAGGAACAAGGAGAAAGAACCAGTCATACATATAATTACTTTGCCATATGAATAAGGCAGTTTCATCTGGCCGATTACAAGGTTATGTATTTAAATGAAGAATTTAGGGGGAAAAAGTAATTGCTTTACTGAAATAATGGCAGATACCTGGGAAGGGATGCAGAAAAAAAACTAAAAATGATTCATTAGGCAGGAATCAGAAGAGACCTCAAACACACACCAAGGATTTTCTCGCTGCATTCAGATGAAGCCAAAAGTTGGCACGGTATAATTACAAGATTTTTTTTTTAAATTCAGATGGAAAATGTCTAAAACTGCTGCATAATCTGCACTTTTGGCTTTCATACATGCCATGGTCTAGCCACATTGTGTAGAAATTCTTCTGGTTTTTCTTCAAGGATTTCCTATTTTATGCTAAGGAATAATGTTGTCTGTCACTCAACAATATATCAAATGACCTATTTTTCTTACCAGCAAGGAAAATATTAGACAATGACCAGAAATGCCACTTGATAAAGTAACAGTAGAGTCTAATAACAGGGGGTTTTATCAAAAGAAAAAAATTAAAAGAAAAAAAAAGGAACACTGGGTAAATTCCACTTGATTCCCTTTAAGGCTGGAATGGGTTGAAGTTTACTTGAATTCAAGGAGGTGAAATCAACTATATTACTCTGTCTGTGAGAATTGAAATCCATGATGTCTAACAATAAAAGGAAAGTTTTGAAAACCCAAGGGATGTGAAAGAAAAAAGAAGAATAATGATTAAAAAACAAAAAAAGAAAAACGAAAAACCAAGCAGAATGAAGGAGACCTAAAATAGGGAAACTGTGAGAGAACACAACATTTTGGAGAGGGCTTTCTATAAATTAACTTTTTGGGTGCATCCTTACTTCCATACATGTTCACATCTTACAGAGTTCATTCAGGCTAATTGAACCTAGAACATTTTTAAAGCTTTTTTTGCTAATTACTATATTCAGAGCTTCCCGTCAGCCATGCAATGCTATGCCACTTTAGGCCATTTGATATATCTCAGCCTATTGGTAAAATTAGCAATAAAATTTACTTAACTGATAGAGTCGTATCAAAACCAGCAATGCACTGCTAATTGCAACAATCCAATTTAGAAGTGACAAACCAGCTAAGGAAAAGTTAGCATCAGCACATGATAGCATTTTTGGCCTTGTTCTGAAGGGCAACGACACAGCATTTTGGTAAAAGTATAAATGTGAGTTAGATTAGGGTTACAAGTTGCTCTGGGAATTGCCTGTCAGCTAGAAGTAGAAGAAATTATGTCTATTTTACTAAAGTCCAGAGATGTAAATTTTGTTGCAGGTTGTCTGAAATGGTTTCCCTAGGTATTTTTTAACTTCAGAAACAAACATTTTTACATTATTTAAAAAGCATATAATTATGTAGCCAGGCTTTCATCTTGTTTAAGAGGACAAAACCCCTCCAAAATCTCCTGCATGAGCTCCAGTCTCAAAGGGTGACATAGGAGCACAGTATGTGGGAGTGGAAAAAATAAAGGAAAAAACAGAGAATGTTTAACATTCAGAATTTGTCCACAGCTGATAATTTATTGGAACTCATCTGTAACAAGGTCTGGCACTGATTTATAAGTTGATTTGAAAAATAAATAAAAGTGATAGAAACCTGCATTTGGTTTTAATGATAGACTGTTGCAGCATGAAAAGTAAGGATATGAAACATTGCAAGGAAATTAGATATTATGCCCTGAAGACAACTGCAGCTACCAGCCCATTAATTGTTAGATATTTATTATTAAAAATTTCTTTTCATGAGTGACTGCAGAATATTTGCGCTCTTAAAGTTGTTGAGTTCTGACATGAATAAAGCATATGAAACTCATTTTTTCTTCCCTTTCTGTGTGTCTGTGTGTGTGTTTGTGTTTGGGGAGCTGACAAGGTAGCTGACCCAAGAATGTGATGAATCTTTCCTGCACAAACCAAACAACAAGTGCTGCTTCTGAACTGAGCCTGAATAGAATAATGAATACTGGGAAGTTTGCTATTGTTCTGAATTTCAATAGCAAGGGGCTTGGCAGTGCTTGGAAAAAAAGTCTTTCTGAAAGTAGAGAGGGCCCAGCTCTGTTTCCAGTGAGATGAACAGCACCCCCCAAAAGCTCTGACAATAAGTATGGATAGTGTATCATCTCCTGTGTGTTCCCAGAGCTGAAGCAATTATACACCAAGTGCTGCAGAAAGGGGGAGACAGGTAATGAGTCAAAACCAGCAGTGTATATTTAAAAAGTCAAAAAGAAGGGAAGCAAAGTATCTTTTTGAAAAGCCCTCTAAAGCCCTTGGCAAACTGAGGCATTATATCATGCCTTAAAAATACTGAGGAAATCCAATGAAATTAACTCTGAAACAAACCCAAGTTCATAGAAAGGCTTTCTAACACATCCTCCTGCTTTTTCACTCCCACCTTAGAAAACAGACAGGACCGAGCTCGCACACGAGGCACAGGGAGGTGTGTGAGTGTTGATTGCCACATTGACTTGCTGAGTGGCTGTGGGTGCTGACCTGCCTGTAGGAATACAGGTATTAACATGCCCTTTCTTTTAAAAGTATTTTGAGGACGACTAAGGAAAAAAGGAAAGGCGCAGGGATAGAAAAACATAATGTTTTATTATTACGTGATTGTTAGATTGTGTTAACATCTAGACTCACAAAACATTGCTCAAACACATAAAGAGAAATGGTCCCTATTTCAATCTGCCTATGATTTACCTCAGAATTTGCTATGAATTATTAATAGCAGTTATAATAATTAAGTATGCTAATAATGTGACTATAGAGGCTTAATGAAGGAAGATAAGATTTAAAATCCTTGCTACTTAGATTGTCTGAGGCCAACCATGATGAGCCTGTACAGCATTTGGATCATAAGAGGCGGCTATTTACTCTCACCAGGAAGCAATACACACCTCCTTGTTCCTCTTTTCCCTTCAAGGTTGTATAAACAGTTTAGCCCCATTTCTGCATCCTCATTTCACTTGGAAAACTGTCTCTAAGGTTTCATGCTCTACACAACAGGACTTCTGAAATCAAGGATGTGTTCAACTCACAGTAAAAGGTATCTAGTACTTCATCCTTGGGATGTGAACATTTCTTTCTCCATAATGAAATATAACTTACAGTCTACATTAATGTTCTTTCCTTGCTGATATTTCTGAGTTGTTTCTAATGAAGATAAAATCAGGGAGGCAAATTATTCCTCTTCAGAACATAGATTTAAAAACAGAGGAACATTTTATGCAGTGCAAAAAAAGACAGGCAGCTATTAAAGAAGATTCAAGTTTTAGGCAAATATATTAATAGTGGGGTTAGCTCTTGAAATGAGAATTTATGACATGCCTTAACCTAATCCCTCATTAAGATAATTTGTTCCCACCCTCAAGGTCTCACATCACAGCTAGCACTAGGCAAATAATTAGTAACAAACAATTCATTTGATCAATTTCAGCTCCTCTTTTAAAATGAATTTCTAGCCAGTGCAGTACAACTTTCTCAAATATATTTATAATTCAACATTATTTTCCATTATTTGTGACATATTTATAGCCTGGTGTTCATCCAGGAAGAGTTGGGTGCTTGATGGTAGCTAGTCAAGGCATTTTGAATTTTACTGGCTGAACACTCATGCTTTCAAGATTCAAATATTATTTCCCCTAAATTGAGTTGAGCACATGAACCTTTTAATCCAAAACAAAGAGATTACAATGGGAGTTCTTTGTTCTGAGGTCACATAGCCCAAGATACTCACAGCTTCCTTTGTACTAAGGTGAGAGTGAGACCTATTTTTATCCTGCTGCTGGGAGAGCATCCTGGCTTAGTGAAGGTTGCAAGCCTAGGTGCTAATTAAGGTAGCCTCAGGAAGTTACTGCATCAGAAGCATTTCCTGAGGAAACTCCATCAAGTATCCAAACACTTGCTGAAGTATTAACTGCACTTCTTGCTCATCTGCCCTTCTGCCTGCTGTGGAGAAACCTGTAGGAGTTTAGTTTGTAAACGTGGCATCCAGAGGACTGAAAGGCTGTGAAATGAATTGGGGTCTCTGACACAGCCCTATCTGGGCCACCACAACAGCCCTGGAAGATATTTTCAAACTACATTTTTTCATGTTATATCAGTCAGAATGAGAGCAGTTATCACGCTGAAGAAATTAATAAAAATAAGACAAAGGAAGAGCAATACAGAGGTTATGGTACAAAGGCACTAGGCTGGGAGCCAACAGGTCCACATTAAAGTCACTCTCTCTTCTTTTCCTCTGAAATGGGGAGAAATATCTTGTAATTTTTCATGTGTGGCTGACTGCCTGTTGGTTTGGTTTGCTTCCCATGACAAAGATGACTTTGTCATGGGCACTACAGCACCACAGGGCTGTTTGCAAGGCAGAGCTGTTATGTGTTACCCCAACATAAACAGCCAAAGCTACGTGGTTCAAATAATCTCCCTTAGACAAGTACGGAAATCCATGAAAATTCAATTAAAGTTCCACTTACGAAATTCTGGAGAACAAAGCAGAGAAAGTAACTAAAGCCCTCAGCCTCACCTCAGCCTGCAGAGACATGAAACTGTAACTATTCAGTGACAGACAGGCATTTTAGATTTTCAAATTAAGGTCTTTTAAAACAGCACTTTACATTTTCCTTCAGTGTTTTATCCTTTGCATGCCTGGATGCAAAGCAGGGAACAGGTGTGGGGTGCTTGGGATAGGAGGGTGGGTAGGTGGGCAAGGTGATAAATTGGGCTGTTCTGGTTGGGAATAGTTATAACCTCCCCACAAAATTTATATTCTGTGCATTTGCATTATCAAAATGTGAAGTTAAATTTTATTTAGCTCAAGACTCCTTAGGATAAACTATTAAAAACCAGTTACATTAATGCCAATTAAGAAACTCTACTAAGTACTAGCACTAAATATTCCTAATGAAGGCACCATTAAAAATTAAAAAATCCTGAACTCTCATGCAAACCTCTATTACTACAAAAAAAAAAAAACAAAAACACAAACAAAAAAAACCAACCAAGCAACCAAAAAAAACCCAACCCCCCAAAAATATAAAACAAACAAACAAACAAACAAACAAACAAACAAAAAACCAGCCAAACCCAAAAAGGCTAGAGCAAAATCAAAGGAAAACAAGTACGCATTTTGACAATTTTTTCTCCCATTTGCTTGCTGTTCTAGAAGACTTTCAGAGTGGCAAGATCTTGAAAGGACAGGTAAAACAAAACCCCGGTATTTCTCCACATTGAGAATGCACTCTGGACCCCCTGCTAAACTGCCATGCCAGCCTTATTTTGGAGGAGTAACAGAAATGTGAAGATCAGATTCCCAGATGTTGATGCTCCAACTATAATGTTAGTGAAATATAAAGAATAAAATTGGAAAGAATAATTTGTGCTGATTCTATTTTGTCCTGTAAAACTGGTAAGATACAATGCACCTTTAATATAAGACCTACCTAGAAGACCTAATTCTTTAATTTCAGTTCTGTCCTAGCTACAAGACTGCCCAAGTAAATTCTGTTCCACAATGTGGTGGGAAAGTGCCCATCTTTTCATCCTTTTATTTAAACCTCCTCTATGAATTTGTAACATTACAGTCTCCTCAAAAAAAAAAAAAAAGGGACTGAAATAGACTCCAGGAGCCAAGATGATTGGTGTGGTAGCTTGATCACTGGATAAAGGTCTATTCCAGCATTTAACTAAAAATGTAACATCTTGTCTTAGATCAAACATTATTTCCAGTAAGTCTGAACTGTTCTTCCTTGGTTTTTCTTGTTCTTACCTTTTCTACCACCAAAATATTCCCTACTCTTTCCCTAAGGATGAAATTTATCCTCAGCCCAAGCCAAATCACACACATGATTACTCCAGTTTGGCTGTTGAGTTTGAAGGAGTTTAAACAGCTGAAACTCAGCCCCAGGGAGGAGCTGGTTGATCTCATTTTGTGGTAATCTGTATGTTTTTGCTTTTCTTTAAGAATTTTGTCAAGTCTCAATTTGTATTCATGGTTTCTTTAAAAATCATTAATTGTTGTTCATTATTCTGCAAAACTCCATTAATTTCATGCATATTAAACATATGAGCTCGTACAAGTGTGCTGTCCTCCATTTACAAGGCAAGGTCTCAAATACCTTCTTCAGGAAAGATGTTCTTTTTTGGCAGAACAGAAGAACTAACTCTGTTTCAACAGGAGATCCCAAAGATAGGAGATTCTGTTCTCTTCTGAAATGTAAGTAGCAGTTACAGTCTCCTTGCAGTGAAATAACAATAGATCTGCAGTCCATGCAGCTCATACCTGTCAACAGGCTTTATGGGGCAATGTGCAATGCACTACATTCAATAGAATTTGGACAAATTTGTAGTCAATACACTTCTTGCAAACAAACAAAACAGATTTTCACAGATAGCTGTGGAGAAACAGGGAGTTGTGTCTGAACAGAACTTTATTAATACATTGTTTAAAAAATAAGATGCAGTAGTGCCAGACACAGACTTCTGAGCAACAAATACAAGTAAATCACTTGGTTTGCTTTTGGATACTAGGATTCCAGAGGCAAAGAGATTAAATTAAGTTAGACTCATAAGTGTCAGTTATTTCCCGTCAAAACAAATCTGCAATTGACTATATGAGTCAGGATGTAGCTCACACTTTAACAGAAATGAAATTACACCTGATAGAAAAATGTGTTGGTTTTATTTATCAGTAGGATAATATAGCAGGTATCAATTCAGACTTAATATCAACTAGTTTAGCAGAGAGGGGAAATATTCATCCCTACAGCAGTGGGCAACTCACAGGCTACTGTTTTGATAGCTGGACATTAAAAGATTGCAAGCAGTAGGGCTTTGCTGTGATTTTTCACCATTTTTTTCTGCTAAAGAGACTGCTGAGGTTATGAGGCTGCACATGCGTTCAAGGAAGTATTGGCTGCATCCCTCTGCTCACTCCCAGATATTCTCCAGCTTTTTGCAAAGTGTAACTGAGTACAGGTCACAGGCACATCAAAACTGCTGCAAGGTATGGAAGAATGTGATTTTATACTGTCAGGTATTCCACAGTAACATCCTATGTGCTCAATTAATATGAGATAATTTAGAGGTTTTTTTCCAGTGAGAAGTGTGCACGCATGGGCAGCTCCTACTTTGTGGAATTTTTCTGAGTCTCACATGACAGGAATTTGTGGACACAAACTCTTTGCTGTCTATCATCCATTTTAAGGAGCAAAATGTTTACATATATTTGGGGATTTTGTCCTTATTTTCAATAATTCAAGACCTTTGCATAAAAAATAGTCCATGTATCTTTTGCTCAAAAGGAGAACAAAATGAACATTCAATAAGGTTATAGTTGTCATGGTGAAAGGAATACAAAATTATAAAAAAATCTTGCACAGTACAAAATTAGTAACTAGGATGCCAGTTTTTTAAAATGTATTCTCTAGTTATGAGAAAATGAAAAGGGTAAGGGCAGAGGAGCAAATATGGAAATAAAGTCACAAGCATTCCAGTGTGGGTTGCACCTCTGACTAAAATAAAACAACATTCTCCCAAAGGCTCACATCCCCATGCAGCTACCTCAGCTCTTTTTCTGTTGATACCTTAAAACAAAAAAAAGAGCAGAAAAATCAAGCTTTTGGCAAAAAAATAACAGAGGTAAGGAATGTACTGCCAGGCCTCCCTGCTGTGGCAGTTTGGAAAGGATGATGCACTATGCACCATCTTATTTGCTGTTGTAATGAGTTTCAGACATATACCATTATTTACTACATGACGCTGAGAAAATAATGCAGGTTACCAATTCTCTTGAAGACAGATTACAATAATAGAAATGAACATGGACAAGAGATGCAGTTTTTACTGTGAGTCTCAATAAATAAACTAAACAGAGGATAAAAGCTTAATATTGAAAACTACTTAAAAATAAAGTACCTGCACCATAAAATTCCAATTAGGAAAAATAAAACATATTAAAAAGAATCAATCGGAACTACCTAAACTGTGCAAAACCCACTTGTGTGAAATCTGCATTTTCAAAAACCCACATTTTAACACTAAGTCATTAGCAGAAAGAGAACAGTTAATCTGATCGAACAACCACAGCTCCAAAAGAAGAAATCTAACATATTGAAGAAATTGCACACTAAATCATAAACAGCTCCCTTTTGGCTACCTGTGTACCTACCGAACATGGTTCAGTAATTTTCAGTTTTGCACAGATATTCTAAGATTTGGAGGACCTGCAGTGAAGATGAATGACAGAAGCTATCCTTCTTCCAACCACAAAGTCTCAGCATATCTACATCAAGCAAGACACACATTTAAGATTAATCTGTCTTCACAGTGGATCTCCACAGACAGGAAGAGAAGCTTTGCACAGAGGGGCAGCCTGATGCTCTTCTGTGGTGGTTGAATTTGGCATTTTCAGAAGAGTAAAGTAGTAAAGGCTCAAAGTATTTGTTTTCAATTAATTTGAAAAATCCCTGTCCTGAGCCTTAGTTTGATTACTGAAACCTGCTTCGTATCTGTTGCATTCAATATTATGCAATGTAAAAGTAGGATGGCCAAGAATTAACACTGTTGCTCTCCCACACATCTTGACTTTCACTCCTTTCTTTATCCTACCTCAGTGCAGAGTGCAGAAATATAATCTGGTAAAAGATATCACATTGCACCTTTCTGATACACAGCTACACCTGTTCTCCATACAAATTTAGCTCTCAGCAGGAAGAAAGCTAGCTCTCTTCACTAGTGGCATTTTTACTGAGAAGCCAAACTGTGTATCATTTGTACACAGCCTATGCTTCAACTTCTTGAAAAACCCCCGAGGTCTTATCTATCAAAGAATAGAGTCTATTGAAGCTGTGTTTCAATGCAAAATTTACCAAGTCTAAGATGGCTGATTCAAGCAGCCTTTACCTATGTGCCCAGGGATCCAAAAGCTTCAGGCAATAAGTGGTCTCAGACCTGGCAAGTATGCAAGCATGATAGCTTAATCTCAGGCTGCTTTTATCCCAGGGAAGATGAAGTCTGCAAGCCAAGCTTGTACAGCCAGGCATGAGCCATTTATTAAGAATAAGGAGTCCAGGGAAATCAGGTGTGACTCACAGTAAGGATTAGCTACCTTTAAATCAGTTCTTATCTACAAAGTTACACAGAATTTGTTTTATATATTTCCTAACAGCAAGATTACAGTCTTCATTTGAAGAGGCCAAGCACTCGCTCAGTTTTTTGTCTATAAACTGCACTTCACAGGATAGTGTAAACTAGGTATACAGCACTACCAGCTGCTAGCTTGAACTGCTTATTAAGGGCAAGTTTTAGTGTGTTTCTCACTAAAAAGATTTTCCAGTACCAAAATTTGGATACTACATAAAATAAACAATCCTAACTTAAGGCTAAATCAACAAAAGATTAAAAGCATGTTAAAGCCTAAAGAGCTTAAATTCTGCTTGTTGCTGCCTGAAGCCGATACAAACTCTTCTTTATGCATTAAAGCCTTCCAGGGGCCTCAAATTGCCTTTGAGAACATAGAATAGTTTGGTTTAGAAGAGACCTTTAAAGGTCACTTGGTCTAACCCTCTGCAATGAGCAGGAACACCTTCAATTAGATCAGGTAGCTCAGAGTCCTGTCCATCACAACCCTGAATGTTTCCAGGGATGGGACATCTACCACCTCTCTGGGCAACTGTTCCACTGGTTTGCCACTCTCATTGTAAACAGTTTCTTCCTTATACCAAATCTAAATCTACCATTTTTTAGTTTGAAACCAGTACCCCAGCACAACAGTCCCCAATAAACAGCTTGTCTGTGTTTCTGGCAGACCCTGTTATGTACTGGACTTTTGGACAGATCTGCTCCCATTAATGCCTGTTACTACAGAACTGTATTTAAGTGGAGTTTATGCTCAGGTTCTGAACAAGTGAGAGGTCATCTACCACATCTGTCCATGTTCATACAAAATGCTGACAAGAAGGCAGCAAGCAGTGCAACAACACTTCCAGTGTATCTGTGGATCAGGGGTTGCACTAGAGCAGCAAAGAGCTTTGAAAGATCTAACTGTAGAAAATAAAAAACAACTTTGAACTCCTTCTATATTGACAGTATCAATATAATCTACAAGTGTCTTGCATTTGCTCAGAGTCACATACTCTTGTTTTACACCCAGCAGCAGTTACCAAATGAAGGTGAAGGTGTCTCTCCCCACGGGATTGTGCTCTGAAAGTACTCCCAGTGCAGCCAGAACCGCACTATCAGGTGCTTTCAGCATGACTTTGCCAGCTCCAGCAGTTAGTGTAGCCAACTCAGAGATACTTGTTTTAAGCATCTTTATTAACAATTTGTAAACAGGAGAAAAAGTGGAAGATAGACAAAGACAGCAAGATTAAAGATCACAGAGTGACTGAGGTTGCAAGATGCCTTTGGAGGACATATGGTCTAACCTCCCCTCTTCAAAGCAAAGCTACCCACAGCCAGCTGCCCAGGACCATATCCAGACAGTTTTTCAGTATATCTAGTGATGGAGACTTATCAACCTCTCTGGGCAATCCATGCCAATGTCAATCACCTTCACAGTAAGAAAGTATTTCCTCTATTCAGAGGGAACCTCCTGTGTTTCAGTGTGCACCCACTGCCCCGGTGCTGTCACTGGGCTTTGCTGAAAAAAGCCTGGCTCCCCATCTTTGTGCCCTCCCTTCAGTGTTTGTACACATTGATGGAATTCCCCCCAGCCTTCTCTTCTGCAGGATGAAAAATCCCAGCTCTCTCAGCCTTTTCTCACAGGTGAGATGGTTGAGTCCATCATCTTCATGTCACTTGTTGGACTCTCTTCTAGCTCCATTTCCCTGTTGTGCTGGAGAGCCCAGAACTGGACACAGCACTACAGGTGTAATGAAAATTACAAAGTAAAACTTTACACTTAAAACATGAGTAATATTAAAAAAGGAAAAAAAAAAAAAAAAAAAAAAAAAAAAAAAAAAAAAAAAAAANACTGAGAAATCTAACAAAGAAAAGATCTAAATAACCAAAAGCAGAGACAAGCAACACATTACTAACACATCTCAAAAAACCAGCGTAACAGCACAATCCAGGTGTAGAGAAGTGTCAGTGTCCAGTGTAGAGAAGTCAGCATTGTGTTCTAAGCTGACTACTTGTGCATGAATGTTCTTTATTGCAATAGTCTTTGCTTTGCTACAAGCAAATGGCAAAGTGATACAGACCCCACAATGCATCATTATGCTTAATTCCTGATGTGATGACAATTCCTCACAGTTTTCCCATGGCAGCAGCTTTTGACTAGTAGCAAGGTGAACCAGTCCCCTTAAAGTGAAGGATATTATTCTCCTAAGACTGCTACTGTGTCTGGCTTGCTTCCACAGCAGTGATCACAGAAAACAACAGATCAACAAGAAAATGACAATGCAAAAAAGCTTCAAATAAAATGCAGAAATGCTATTTTATGGCTGTCATATTTTCCTTTTAAATTATATTTGTACAGAACAAGGAACAGAAACAATTTAACATCTCTAATGCTGGGGGTAAAAGAAAACTGACCTTACATTGGTACTATTTCATTTAAAGTACAGATGAGCTCTGCTGGACTTGGGGCACATTGGACTTAAGGTATTGACATCTATTCCTTGCTCATCAGACTTATCAAGGCAACTTTGCGCAGAGATTTATGCTACATCGCTGAAATGGAGATAGGGCTTTTCTGCCTCATAGGCAAGACTAAAATTAATCTCTATAAGCTAAAACGTCAGGAGTTTTATATTAAATATTAGAATTAAAGACTTTTAAACAGGTAGAGTGTAAAAGAAAACCCCTTCCACTAACAAATTCTGAGCTATTAACTAAACCATATATAAAATCCCTCCAGAAAAAAGTATTAATCCATTTAATTACTTCCTTAACTTGTGAAGTTTACTTATTATTTCTTGCCCTCCAGAGTATACATGCAATTTTATACCTCTTTTCAGAACAGTAAACAACTCAAAAAGTTTCCATGATTGAACAAGCAGCAGTCAAACATGAGAGAGGGGCTTGTTTGTGCCTGGGAGCATGGGAGGCAGAAAGAAAAGAAACAATTAAGACACACCAGGTTAGTGAGGAAGGCACTTATTAAAGGAAAAAAAAAAAGAGCACTTGAAATAATTTCCTCTTCCTCTAGTTCTCACAGGCAGGCAAGGGAGAAGAGAGATTTTCCCGGAAGATGGAATGAGGTCAAGGAGTTAACTTATATGTGCACTCATCAAGACCTTTCCAAAAATAATGAGAAGTATGAAGGATTTTTTCATGGAGAAAAAAGGATTTCAAATAATCATCCAGATGGTTATAAATAATATGAAACAGAAAATCTGGACTGTGACCAACCTGCAACAGTGTGATGTAAGCCCTTAAATGCAGGAATACAAACCTGAAACAATTCACAGTGCGTAAACAGAGCATGTTGAGAAAGGACTTCACATCCAAAAGCAAGAAAGACAAGTAAGAAAGTAACAAAGACAAGTAGAAATGGCATAAAGCCCAAGCTTTAGCTTAAAATGTTTGTTAAGTTCAAAGCACAGGAGTGGTAAAACAAGATGAAGAAAAACAGTTTAATGCAGGATCAAGAAACACAATAGGTTTGGAGGGCAGGGATTTAGTTCTTCCACACTTGTATTCCCACACAGGCACCTGTGTAATCAGCAGTTCTGGTGATACTGAAGTACTAAAATACTGAAGAAATCCACTGCACAGTCAATTACTTCATTACTGAAGTGTGCCAGACAAATGCAAAAATGTAATATGAAAGCAACTGCAAATGCATGCTGATTTAGGAAAACAGAGCTCCCTCAGCTATCCAAAGGAGGCAGAAGCAGGTATCATAGAGCTACACTGCTGACATCAATGGAGATCCTGGTCAGACTTAAATTCTATTGAGAATTTCAATGCTGCTATAACCAATTCCTGCATGATAGATTTTTTTTTATAGAGAGGAAAAAGTTGTGTAGCACAAGAATAAGAAGCAACTAATTCACATTGTATTTAGATAACAAATTTTCTCGTGAAAGAATTGATTGGGTTTTTTTTATAGTTTTACCATGCCTACTGCAGAGCCTAGGAAACAATAAGTATAAAATGCAACAGTTACTATGACCAGCCTTCAGCACTGGGAAGGGTTAACCAATATCCCAACATAAGCGCTCTTACACAAAAAATAAATAATTTACAGTTACTTTGTGGACAAGCCCTTATTCATATTTCACAGATAACACAAAACCAACATACGTACACAGTACAGAAGACTCAACCCCAAAATTTTGTAGTAAGAACACTTGCAGGTTTGTAAGGTTTTCTAACTTGCATGCACTATGAAGCTTATTAAAAAAAAACCCCACAACCCCACAAACAGCAATTCACTGAAATGAAGGCTTTCTTAAAGAAGGTATGGAACTGCACAGACCATGATGTGTAGCAAATTATGAACTACTCTCACTTGTGTGTGCATTTTCTTTAACACAAATATTGTTGATTGCCAAGTACTACACTCACACCTATGAAAATAAAGGGCTAAGTCTTAAATCTATGCTATTAACAGTAAACCTACAATATCCATTTGTATATAAAAATAATTTTGAAGTACACCAGTAAAACAAAACATACACTTCTACAGTTAAGAAAATTATTAAAAAATAAATCAAAACTTCCCCTAACAATAGCTCATTAACTCAGTCC
>WBNO01007764.1:0-37518 GCA_013400575.1 Peucedramus taeniatus
TAGAGCCTGCCCTGAGTGCAGCCTTTCACTCCTTTTCCACTTACGTTACTGAGAAAAATGGCTGTGATCTGAGAAGTCTGACAAGTACTAAATTTTTTTCAGTTCACTTTGAGCTGCTTTCATTAAAAGGAATTGAAAGAAAAGAAATTGAAAATTAATTTTTCTTACTGATTTTCTTGTTAAGGGGTCTATTTGGCATGAGGGAATGCAGGCAGAGTATGGGAGGTCAAGGGTGGCCAAGAGTTTGATAAAAAAATTAGGATTCCTCTAGAAATCCCGGCATGAAAACATGTCAGAAGTACAATGGCTATAGAAACCAAACCCAAAGAAGCTCGGTATAGTTTAAAGCTATGGACAATTATTTCCTGTGTTCTGTTTGTCCTCCAGATTTTTCACGGTTTATACTACTAGTTACGCTACCTCTCTACTGTGGCGTTTGTTATAGACAGGCTTTTACTGGCACTACTGAAAAACAAGCTGCCAGCAAAATCAAAATACAAAAAAGAAAGAGAAGATTTATATCCGTCTTGCCTTTTTATTATCTTTGATTTCTAAGGGAGAGGGGAGGACAGAAAAAAAAACCCAATCAAGCACTTTTTACTTTTTGCAGTAGTCTACATCACAGCTTGCCACTTTTGTGCTGCTCCTTCTAAGCCCAAATTTATCAATGTACATCACTGAGGTCATGATGTTGACTTCCTTTTTGAGTGAAGGATTCCACAATGTTTAACTTCTAAATTATGGACCACAGCTTTAGATAGTTTAAAGGCCTTGTTCTTCTCTCAAAAGTTTAGTGTTACAAGATCCTTCCATTGAAAGCTGCTGAAAATGAAGTGGCTAAATCAGCACCATCATGCTCTTTGATGCAGCATCACCAGGGATAAATGGGCTGAGGAACAGAGAACACAAAGTCTTCAAAGTAGAGTGACAAAATGGAAAAGCTGTGATGCAGTACACAGGTTATGGTCTTAATGGTTCCAAAAAGCCGCATAAAGAAAGTAAGAAATTACTTCTGTGAGTTAGAGCTTGAAAGTCTGTGGGCAAACAGGCTGAGCCATCTGTGTCTATGTAGCTTCATTCACATACTGTGAAAAAATGCTTTCATTTTTTGCTGAAAACCTGTATAGCTATATTTAGCACTGTTCCTGTTATATACATACTTCAACAATGGAAGAGAGACTGTTACTACAGGCACTCCTGCACTCTTCAGTTTTCCCCTTTATATGAATGTAAATATAATGTTGCCTTTTTCTTTTGGCTTTTGGAAAATGAGTGATGGAGATGCCTGCCTGTGCTTTCCTATTTTAATATATTACTGGTCTGGTTTAAATTCTAATATTCACCCTTGATGAGGTGATCAGGAAGGGGAAGGCTTGATGTCCCATTAAAGAGGATAGTGAGGAGCAAGTAATATTTCTTCTTTTGCTGGAAACAGATTTTTGGAAACAGGGTTCACAGGAAAGCCACACATTCATTATTAAGTGACAGCTGGATTTTGCCAGCAACAAAACCTGTTTCTAAGACAAGACACAGAAACTATTAAGAAGCCAGAGGAAAGAACCTTTTGTTTCAGATGAAAGAGTGCATAAGGATGCTGAGCTCCTTTGGGAGCACATATTGTCTCAGCTTTCTTCGCAATTCATGATGAATTTTTTTGGTTCATTCTGACTCAGATGAGGAAATTCTTACCGAAAATAGACTATTGCAAGGTGGTTAGAGCCCTGAACATGAGAGATCTTGACTTAAATTTCTTTAGAGAGAGTGTGGGGTTGAATCTGATGTGGGGCTGAATCTGATTATCCTGCTTGTAAGGTTATTGTACAAAGTAAGCAGAAGTGTTCCATTTCCTGTTGTGTTCTAAGTGAAGATCTGGCATTTCTTAAGATGTGTGGGCTTTCTGGGGTGCACTGTATAGCTGTGTGTGGGTGAGTAGGTACATGTAACTCCCTGTCTGTCTGTCCGTCTCTCTATCTTGCTCAGCAGTGCAAATGCCCATGGCAAAGGGAGGTGAACACCTTCATTCATGGATTCCAGTGCTGATTGTCCCTTGATATCAAAGCCAGGCTGCTCCAGACATGCTCAGAAACAGATCATTCCAACACACAGCAAACTTCAAGATGAAAAAGGGACCAAGGCAGCTGCATGATTATGTAGTAGCTGCCGAGTTTTGCATTGCTGATCAAACCTTTGATGCCTTAGTGACTTCTTACCCTAAAAGGCCTGATTTCTCCCAGGCAGTTCCTTTAGCTCTTCCACTTTAAGGAATTCCATCTGTCTCATCTAGGTTGAGATTTTTCCAAATAACCATGCTACATCCTATTTTGGATTAGATATAGGAGTTTCAGAGAAAAAAAAAAAAGAAATCCAGTTTCACTTTATTAAACTATCTCAAAAGGAAATTTAGAGCAACGACATATATATTTCAGAAGAACATATTGGATTACGTTTTC
Source organism: Peucedramus taeniatus (assembly GCA_013400575.1). Taxonomy (NCBI): domain Eukaryota; kingdom Metazoa; phylum Chordata; class Aves; order Passeriformes; family Fringillidae; genus Peucedramus; species Peucedramus taeniatus. The sequence continues at coordinate 2,451 of WBNO01007764.1, forward strand.
AGATGATATAAAATGATCTTACTTAGCTTTAGCAGAATTAATCCATCTAGCAGCAATTATGGATAATGACAGCATGTAACACTAAATATAGAATAGGATTCTATTTAATTAAAAATGACTGAGAATGCTAGTGACCCTATTGGATTGATTTTTTTCAGTGATTGATTTAATATTTTTCTAAAAAGTCATACTTTTCCTCAGTTTGAACATGGATTTACTCCAATATCAATGCTATTGATGTGCCAGCACTCAGCATATTTAAATAAAAGTGTGCAGTCATTCTAAAAATGGAAAATTGCTGAGCGTCTTAACATAACTGTCCTAAAAAATGCATTTTGTTTTGATGCTGTTGTAAATTTGAGAAATTAAAATGCCCACACTTTAAAACTTGATTGTGTAAACAAGACCTACAGCACTTTATGGTGTACAGATCAATCTGAAATGTGCAAAGAACTGCAGATTCCCTGACTCAGTAATGAGAAGGATGCAGCTCTGCAGCTAGCAGTGGCCAGAACTTCACACAATCTTCATAGCTGACTGCCCCTTCAGGCAATGCTTTTTCCAAGTGTACCTAAGTGCCATTTCACCTTTACTTTAAGGGTAATGGTGATGTCCACTCTCTAATTTTACCAGGCTAATTGGAAACACTATCCCAATGCATATGACCTAGACTTTGGCTCCTACATGACTTCTGGTATAAACTGTGTAGTGTCCCAAATCTCCAAGAGCAAAAATAAAAATGAAGCAAAAGATGAGAAAATACTGCTAAGTTGCTAACAGATTTTTATAGAAAATGGGAAGAATATCGGTGCTTAATCAAAGCATGAATTCATCAATTAATGGTCAATGATTAATGATATTAGAATTATTTTTATTAGTGTTAAAAGCAACAAAATTAACTTGAAGGGAGAATAGTTTCATCAAAAAAAAGCAGGAAAATAAGCAGTTATGCATTAACACTCAACAGCTGTTTTGAGTCTATATTTGGAAAGAGCAAGCATCAGTGCCTTGTGACATTGGGGTAAAATTAAGAAAAAATTGCTGTTTTAAAGATAGATGTTACAGAGCACCTGCTAAATTTAAGCATTTTCAAATCAGCAGACTTGGAAACTAGTAATCCAAGAGAAGAAGCTACATAAGGAGTTTTCTCATATCAGTTTTTAGTAAATCTTCATAATCAGGAAGAATTCCAAGCAAGTGAAAGAATGCCAATTCAAATAAAATAGTTATCATTAAAAAGGCTGGCTCATTGACCCATGAAAAAGGCCTATAACTGATTTCCAGTAAAATAATGGGATTGTTAATTTGGAACTATCATCAACAAAAAGCTGGAGGCCGAAAATGTAATAATACCTATCAGTGTCTCTTCATGGAAATCATATATTGTTAAGTAGTTTTGATATGCTTTTTTTGGCCAGAATTATAGCTCTGAGTGATAAAAGTAACTTTATTACTGTAAAGTATTCTCTAAGGCATTTAAGATATTGTCATGTAAAGTTACCACTCCTGCACTAAATAAAATAAATAATCAAAATCTGTTCTATAATACTGAGGTATTCTTCCAAAAATCAGTTCATTGTTACCTGGGACATTAAGAGTCTTAATGAGTCTTACTCTGGAGACCCTTTGTCCTGGTTTTGATCCAGATCAGAGGGAAGGGGTGTGGCCTAATGTTATTCAATGCCACTTTCCATCATTGCCAGGGATGGGGGAAAGGGACTTTCTTCCTAGAAGAAGGATTTTCCTTCCAGTGGGAGAAAGTGTGGTAGTTGAAATAGTCTGGTATTTTACATGTAAATCGTTTCTTTGTCTTACACCTTTTGTATTAATAGTGCTGCTGTTACTGTTTGTTGTCTTACCTCATTGCTGTTTCCAGGAAATTGTTCTTATCTCAGCCCATGATCTCTGCATTTTGTGTTTTCAGTTGGGGTGGGGGAGGGAGAAGCAAGAGGAGTGGTTTTAGCTGGACTACTAAATGGGAGAGTACCATTCCTAAACTACACCACCGTTGTAGTTAACAACTGACAGCCATCAAATAAAACCTCTTCTAGACACTCTCAGTTCAACATCGCAATTGAAAAAAGCCCCTAGTCCAGAGGAAGGAGGATGTGTAAACATTTGAGTGATTTCAAAACAGAAACAAAAAAGTGATCCGAGGACCTAAAGAAGTGGGCATTCCCTCTGAGCAAAAGACGTGGGCAGGAATCATTCATCTCTGGAGACTCCAGACCTTGTCACAAGGAGATCTCATGCAACAGATACAGTCCAAATGGAATCTTCCACTTTAGAATCCTTCAGCAAGACTGTGCACTGGACTAATCATCTTTTTCTAGATGTCTGCCACATGGGAACACATCAGTCCTTACTCAGAAATTTCTGTTGACATTAACTAGAAAAAGGCTTAGGAGAAAAGGAGGGATGGGAAGATTTGCAAATTCTGTCTCTTTAGTACAGGGCAGGACCTCACCACTGTCAGATATCTACTAGTGCAGATGTCCCCCAAATATTTTTCCAAAATCTGAAGCTGTTTCATGTCTCTCTTTAGCCCAGATTTGCCCTGGCACACTTCCTTATTTACTGAAATTACATTTCACATGAATTTTTAAGACAACTGTCTAGAAACTCTGGAATGACAGTAAAACCAGTTCAGCAATTCAATGTGAGCAATATCTTCTCTTTAGGGCTTAATCCTTTATTGTGATATCATTGAATCAACATTCGTAAAGGAGCAGCTGCCAAGCAGAAAAGTTGACGCCATGGATCATTTTCAGAAATGTTTTGCAATTTTAAAATTATATCAGCCAAGAGTAGACAACAGCACTTGCAACACATCAAAAAAATTGGAACTGGCAGAAGTCAAAGACTGGAAGGCAATCCGTGTGGATCTGGTCATAACCCCCTTTGAGCAATATGCATTTGCTCTGTTAGGCTGGACAGGCTCCAGGGTAAGTAACCACAGCAGTGTAGGTTTTCTTAGCATTGCAAATATGTTTTTGTTGTCACAGGACTATTCAGAGTTCGTGGATTTAAAAAATATTCCTGATGTCCACACATCACATTTCATGCTGTTGTCCACCCCTGATCGTGTGCTGGAGCTGATGAATTCATCACTAACATTCATGGATGTCCCTCTAGGAAAGTTAAGTTCTGCTTTCCTCGAAGCTTAGTGTTTAGGGTTATGATCTGGAGAGCTGGGTTTTGGTCAGTTGTGTTGTCTTTTTACATCATGATACTGTTAACAAGCAATTTAGATGGTTATTGAGTAGAGAAATGATTTGGAAAGCATCACATAATTTTGCAGGAAATTAAACATTTGAGGAAGAGATATTCTGAATTGGAACTTAATTTGTTTTGTAGGAAATTGAAAACAATTTGACATCTTTCTTTTTGGATTAGATCAAATATTTTGTTTCAGTTGCATTTTAATTGACTCTTTTAAATTGTAAAAAACTGGAAAAAATTTAAAATTAGACATTAGTTTTGAACCAGAATAAAATATATTTTGATTTATGTTTTAATAAGAAAACTTGAAATTATAGCTACTTTCACAATAGACACTAGTTAGCTGGCATGATATAAAATAGTACAGTATTTTCAAAACAAAAAATTTTATCTAATGCAAACTCAAAACTCAAATGATTAATCTCCCTCCAGACAGAATTATTTTTAATCTGTTCTACATGCTTGCCTTCTGATGTTCCTTTTTTAGGGAGTGTTTACATGGTACAGTGGAGAGCTTCTGAGCATACTCTGAATTATCTTTTTGATGTGCTGGAAACATTACTGGTGCCTTGCTACTCTGTTCTACTCAGGTTAATTGGAAGCAAGATGGTTTAGACCTGGAAAAATGTTGAAATTGATGTGTTCTCCTGCTGAGCTTGAGTTACCTCAGTCACTTTTTTTGAGATAACAAAATGTATTTATTTGAACTTTGGATTAATTTCTGCAGACTTTGGGGTCCTTTCATCCTGGAAGTGTTTGGCAATTTAAAAGCCCTTCTCTCAACTCTGTAGTAGGTGTCTACACTGAAAACACACAGTGTGAGGCCCTTTGGATGAGTAGGCAATGACTTCATTTTTCTCTGCCTCACTGAGCTCCTACTCCCTGTTGGGCTAATTCACCTACAGACTGTGGGAACCCATCACAGGTTTACTTTCTTGTATAGAAAGAGCCCAGCTCCTGTCAGAGTAACCAACTGCAATGATGGATGGATGGATGCAAGTGTTTGGATTCCTTATCCAAACATTTCCCCTCAGATGACTGGTTTTATCAGACTATATTCCTTTAATGGAGGTAATTTTTAGTCCTTAGTTTATTATTTGGTTTGGCGTTTATTATTTAGTTGGTGCAAAGGATAACAATTTTGGTTTGTGCATATGTTCGATATTTGCTCTATCTTTGACAGCAATTTGGACGTGATTTGCGGAGGTATGCTGCACATGAAAGGAAGATGATATTGGATAACCATGGACTATATGACAGGAGAAAGGTACTGTTTATTCTCAGAAATGTGTTTTTATTTCCAAGTGTGCATTTCCAGTTAATTTTTTATATTCAAGTATATAGAATATTTGATTATCCATTTGGTGGTAAAACAGTTCCACCTTCACATGATTTAGTTTTACTGGAACAGCCTGATTAAATCTGAACAAGTAAGTCTGGAAATCCTTTTTTTTTGACAATTGTGAGGTAATTCCTGAAATGTAACAAGAAACATGAATTAGACATTTGTGTTTGATAGGAGCTGTGCAGCCTTCACAGAACTGAGAATAAACCATCTGCGAGTATTTGAAAAAGGTATTTAACTGTCCCACTGTCTCAGAAGGAGAGATCACTTCTGTGTCCCCAGCACACTTTCACCTCATATTGGTCTGACATTGCAAAGGAAGAGGGAATATTGAGTGGTACAGGCTCAGTTAGAAGGCTTGAGGAAGTTTTTGCAGGGTATGACACTAAGTAGGGATTAGGGATCATCCTGCTTTTAAAGCCCTGCATTCAGATGTCTGTGTGGAGTTCTGTTTAGTCAGGCTTGGCAGCCTGGGGAGTAATTGGTATAATTTCTGGTATAAAAGCTCTTGGCTGCATTTATCTGGCTTAATGTCTGTATTTATATTAGGCCATTTAAATAATAAGCAAAAATCAATACTGAAGATGCTTATTGATGTCAATTTAGGGAAAGGCAAAGTACCATGTCAAGATTTTACATTAATCTTTCCTATATATTCCTTATAGAATGGACACTGCTTTCAGCACCCCTGCTTACATGCAGTATTGTCTCATTGCTTCTTTCTAAGATGCTGGAGTGATCTAAGCCATCACTCCATTTCAGCTGTCTCCACATATGCTAGTCAGATCCAGATGCTGCCATAGCATCCTCAGTTCACATGGAACCTGGGAAAATTATCAGGCTCAATTATCCATTTAGTCAGATATCCTGTCACCAGCAATTGTCAATACTAGATGCTTCAGAAGAAAACATAAAATCAATAGTAGATAAATATGCTATCGTGTGTCTAAAGAGGATGTTTCTTCACAAACTCAGGGATGATGTCAGTGTATTTCTGCCTGTCTTTTATACTTTGGAAGTATTCAAAATATAAACTCTTTTTCTCAACATAATATGGTTGGTGTTATTACCTGCACGTTATTATCGCTCTGTTCAATAGCTTTTTGGATGTAACAGAAAATGGCACTAGGGAAAACCAAAGAATTTGAGGAATACCACTGTTATTTTTTGTATGCAGCAAAATTTACCTGCTTGGTGTATGAGTATGTATCATAATATCTGCTGCTTTTACTCAAAGCCTTGTGGCTTTCAGAGATGCAAAATGGACATTGTTCTTTCATGAACAACATCAAACAGTATTATTTTTTCTTGATTATGTTTAGCTTTATAACCGACATAGTATTAAAATCTTTCTGGGAAAAAAAAAGTGAGTTTCTATATGTTTTTGACTGGATTAGCCAGGATGATTCACAGATAATTGATGAGTTTATCTTCACAGTATTCTTTGGGAAGAAAGATGCTCTTGTCATCTCAAATTTTCAAGTAAAGAGCTGAGGCAGAGAAAGTTTTAAGGTCTTAAACATTAATTGATTTCAGGGGCCCTGCATTTGCAGTGTCTGGCCTTAAGTTTCTTCAGTTCCGTAACTGCCTTGGAAATCTGAAAAATACAAAGAAATGTGTATACCCATATTGTGGTTTCCCAAACCATCAGCTGTAACTGTAACTTAATCTCCAGACCTTCTACATGTCTGAGTTTCAACTTACATTTCCTCAATTCCCCAGTTGTACTACCCAAAACTGGAGAAATGGACCTAAAGAGAAGGCTGAGAAGCAAAACTCAGAAAATTTTCCTTATTCCTTATCATAAGGCAGGAGTTCTTGACAAAGGCAAAAAAGGAAAACCAGCAAACCAAAACCCAAACTTAATGAAACCTAAAACACCAAGACTAAATCTTCAGGGAAAATGTCAACTGTCTTGACCACAAAGTCCTAATCTATGATTTCCATATATCAGTTGAGGCACATGATTGGGTCAGCTGTCCCTTTCAGGGAGGGACTTTGCTTTCAAATGTCTATCTGTCATCATCCCCCTTGCCCCCCAATATCTAGGTCTGCCATTTCTCATTTAATTGCAAACACAGCTAGTTTGCTTCCAAATTTTGGTTTTTTGCTGCAAACCACAGATGCACTGCAGATTTCAAACTCAAGAAGTTGTGTTAATATGTTGACACAGCAGAATACTGTTCTTGTTTCTGCTGCAGTCTCAGAAATAGCTAAATTACATTAGCTGACTTTTTCCACAAAATAAAAGTCTTCTAAGGCAGATATGCAATATGAAAAATTTCAGACCAGGCAGCACTGAATTTATAATCTGCTTAACACAGGCTCTTTTTTCAAGTAGTGTTATTCTAACAAGAAGCAGGGAGATGACTCTCTGGCAAGTATACAAATATTTATAATCTATTGTGTTAAATTCTAATATATTTTAAAAATATTTTTAACTTCACAATTTTGTATTAAGTTATTCCCACAAATGACAGTTTGAACAAAAACCTTCCATACTACCACCCAGTGTGTACTAAGATCAGAAAAGTGCAGAATACAGCAGTGGTGTCTGCCTGTGAAATTTGATGGCCCATAGTGGAAGAGGAGAAATTAGCAGCAAATTGTGTGGCTACCAAGGTTGATTAATTTTTAGGGTCATCAGAGTAGTAAGCTTAAAATAAGTGATAAAAATAATCTGTAATTTTACAGAAAGGAACATATGCCCTTATTGTAAAATGTTTGGGTTGGTTTGTTGGTTATTTTCTACATTAAACTATGAAGAGCAGAGAATCTACTTTGTTGTAATCCTAGTGCTTTTCTTTTAAAATTGTTTGACTCGTAGGGAACAATGAAAACATGGGTATTTTATCTGTACTGTTTCATAAAATTGGATTGGAACATGAACATTTGGATTTCATAAGTATATTTCTCTTTGTGAGAGAAAATCTTCCTTTCTTAAAGCTAAAAAAAATCAGGAAGCAGATATCCCTTGTGCAAGCTGCTCCAGATCCCTCAACACAACCTTAATTAAGGTTAATTAGGCACCATATGTGAGAACTGAAACACATCTTTTCCATATTTCTCTCCTGGTCTGCTGAAGAGAGGTCATCTTTTGTCACTGCCTCTGTCCAGGCAGACAAACCTTCATGCACAATTCTAGCAGTCACTGGGGTATTGACTGGGGTAGAATTTGGGAGCTGGACCAAATCCTTTTTGCTTCATTCTTTTTTTTTTTTTATTAGTCTGTGTCTGTGTACAGAAAAAAGATATAGGAAGATCAGGAAGAGTCAAACTATTTCTTGATCCTGCGAAAGACCAAGTCCTTTCCTTAAAAAACACTTGCCTGTCATCTTTTAAAATTTTTCAAGTCATTATAAGAAGTTAATAAACCACACTATAGCAAATATTATTTGATCTTATTTAATTTCTATTTGGTGGAATGTAACTGTACTTGTAAGAGAATGTAATTCATTACAAAAGAAAATTTCCTGATTTGCTCTACATTTCAATATATAATTCAGTATACTTTATTCTTCTATATTAATATTTATCAGCTGTTTGGCACAGATGCTTGCACTGTGGCCCACTGCTTGAAACGTGATGCATGTCACAGAATCCCAGATTCCAGCGTTCAAAGGGTTGCAGAAGGAGAGAGTCCTGCTTACTTTAATGTATTTCCAGAGGGATTCTGCCAGGAATCGGGAGCATTAACGCAGCAGTTAGGAATCAATTACATAGCTTTGCAGATGGGAACAAAAGGAAGAGAAATTTTCTCCAGAGACTTGTTACAAAGTTACACTGCGAAATTATTCCTCAGCCTTGATTTATTTTTTTTCTTTATGGTGTGAGTATTTTTCATATATTTGTTGGGTCTGGAAGACAGTGTGCAATTATCAAACTAATGATTTTTTTCAGTTCTATAATAAGAAGAACATTTTGTAGATCTTCTTTTCATAGGAAAATTGTGACAAAAAATTTGAAAATTTGATACCAATTATCTGTCAGCCTCTTTTACATAAAAAGATGAGTGTATGTCCAAATATGTGTCTGTAGAACTGTGTTCTAAAGGTATGGAAATGAGCACTTGAGTATACCGACCTGAGGTATGTAGTTCCTGTGATTTACAACAGCTGGAGGCCAAACCTTATTGTGATCCCCACTCTTATAGAATAGAGTTCACTCATCAGTCACAAGGAAGAAAGAGAACTTGTATATTCCCCATGTCTACTGCTGCTACAAATGGCATGACATTTTATGAACGGGCAAATAAAATTCTCATTGTTAAACTTTCTCAATTCATGAATGAACAAATATGCTCTCTAAGAAAAATAGAAGTGGTTTTGTGAAAAAAAAAATCATTTTTTCTGTGTGAAGCATAAGTCAGGTCAGCTGAACAGTAGGCTCTTCCTTGGAAAAAATTAAGGTCCTTAGTCTGTAAACCAAGACATCAACAGTTGTTTGATTGACACTTGTGTTGGATTAGGAGGCAATTATCCCTTAAACCACGATAAAAAATTTTTGAGTACAATGTGCATTGTCTCTGGACTAGTGGTGTGCATACTAGGGCATTGTTGGCAAGTTTTGACAACGTCCTGACAGCTTTTTACCTGGGTGAAATAGAGAGAGATCTAGTGGATCTAACTAAAGAAGATATAGCTCCAAAGCCTGTTTTATTTTTGAACATCTGTCTTTTAGATTACTAATTCTCATACATTTATAGGAAAATGCAAGAAATGTGTGATTTACTTTCTCTTAGTGTTTATTATCTTGAAAGTAATTTTTAAAGTAGCTGGCAAACCACAGGATTTCTATTCTTAAAGGAGCTGTCCTTGTGGTATGAATGCCCCTTTTCCATATCAGCAACCCAGAATAAGATTCAGGAACTACAAAGGTTGTTGGTGGCTTTACCAACTCTGGTGCTCTTAGCTGGAGTAGAATATGTTTTCATGCAGAATGGCCCTGTGGAGAATATCTGAAGCTGGACTCTCTGTTAGTGGATTTTTGGTCTGGCTGACATGAATGACAAGATTGCAGGCAGCCAAAGCATCATGTACCAGGTCAGATGTGTGATCAGAGAGCACAGTCAAACAACTTCAGGCTGTCATCATCTCTGTTCTCTGAATGTTTTCTGATCCCTCTTCTAATCATAATTTGGCTTGTGAAAAGGCAGCACGAGAAGGAATTGTGACATTTAGCATGAAGTGATGACTGTGTGAGCTTAAGTGTCCACACATTTTTGTAATACAGGCTAAGGAAGGAGGATGGTCCAGAGGTTTGACTTTTGTCTTGCTACTTGTGTCACTCTGTAGCCAAGTTTTCTCTGTAGTTCTAAGCAGGTCATTTAGCCTTCCTTGATCTCACTTCCCATCAGTAAAATCTAGTTCCCATGATGGAAATGTGCAGTAATGGTAAATAGTTAACCACTAAAGAAAAAGCTATTTCAGTTTAATGAAGACTTTTGATCACCCAGTGTTTTGTCTTTCTCTATAACTAGAAGACAGAACAAAGGTTTAATGGAGAATTTTGATTATTCAAAATTTGCTTGGTCTCCTAGTCAGAGGGAAAGTCAAAATGTTGGCACTTTGTGCTAAAGGAATTTCTATTTGCATCTCAGCTTTGGAAACAATCCATGGATCAGACTGTTCCAAGCCTCCAAAGCTCAGACAGCTCTTGGGGCTGCAAGCTCTGAGGCATTTGCTTGGCTGGCTGCTCCAGGCCCATGGAGCCAATGAGCTCTGGGGATCCTGGCTCTGAAGTACTTAAAATGACTTATTTGAACTCAGGCTCCCAGTAGCCTGTCAGGCAGGATATTGAGAAGATGTGCAAGCTGGCAGGAGCTCAAATAGGCTTAGGTTTTTTTAAAAAATGCCTGGTAAACTAGATTCTATTGGGTTGTAACTTTTTTTCAGGCCAATATTTTGATAATTACATCATTTTTATGGAACACCCAGGATAAGTGAGTAGGAAAATTCCAACCAAGTAAAATTCATTAGTGTTTTGCTGATTAGATCTGTTCAAAAGGCAATGTTATATTATTTTTGTGTGACTATACATGTGTTAGGTAGAAATACTGTTCCCTAGAACTCTCTTTTCTCTGGGAATCCTGGGAAGTTGCATTCTAGCAGCCAGCCAAATCCATATATCATCTTTTTCAGTACAGTTTGCTGTGAGGATATCCCAGACAACTACAGAAGATGCTTCTGAAAGATCTACTGTTTTGTGGAAAACCCAGCCCTACCATTTACATTGTGGATGAATATGACTTTTTAAAATGCGGAATTTATCAACATTTTTCATGATTGCTTCCTAACTTAACTTCCTTATCTGAATTAATTAAAAATTAGCACAATTTCCAAATACTTCAGAATCCATATGAAAACAAACATACTTTTGTTTGTTTTTACATTTTGGTAACTATTTGGATATTATTCCTTGGAGTTACAGTAAAGAATGAGGTTTAAAACTCCCTTGCTGTATGTCACACAGGTTCAGCTGCAGTGGGGTTCCCTATTGCTCTTTCCTTTCATTCAGAATATATTTATTTTTCTTGATGCTGTTTGCTGTTCAGCAGCTACTCAGAACCAGCTCTGCATAAAACAGGAACTAACTTCAACTGTTCCATGCTAGAAATTCTGAGTGTTGTATTTCCTCAAATTGCTATCTTTTGAGCATGGAAGGGAGCATGGGAGAGTTGAGCTGAATGAGCAGTGGGATAGGGGTGGGCTGGATGCCTGAAACTGCTGCAGGTACTTTTTCTCCCTGTTTCATATCAGGAGATTTCTAAGGATGGCATGTGGAACAGTTTCATGGCTGGATTGTGGCCATGTAGAAAGTGTCTCTCTCCTGCATCTTATACACCACTCACCATTTTATACACCACTCACCAATGGAAATTCTCAAACCAAGTGTGAGATCGGAAGATTAAATTTGTCTTGAAAATTCTGACTTATAACTTGCATAAACCCATATATTTTCACAATATTCCAGAAAATCTCTTTCTAGTCCAATTATTACTTTATGCAGTTCATGGCAGAAAAAAGAAGTGCTGTAAATAATTAGCATTGCTTAGTTTTGTGAAAGAATAGATGGAGTTCTTGGGGTATAATAGACTAATTGAATTATTTGCATATGAATGTTCTTGCACTGACATTGTAGGTTGATTTTTTTTGTAAGAGAAGGATCATGAGCTCAGTGTTATTTTGAAGAGTCATTGAGGCAGAAAGCAGTTATTAATTTTATGTCCTATGTAAATTTAAGATGGGAAATAGGTCCCTTAATGTTTTCTATTAGAGATATATTGGAAAAAATACGACACTATTCAGATGACTGATTGATGATTGATGACAATTTTGCATTTAAAAAACCTTGTATGAATTTGAATGGCATGAAATGTTATTTAGTTGTTGAATAACAAGAGAGGTGGTTTATATAACTGTTCTGAATAACAAACTCACAAGATGCTCTGGAAACTTCGTAATGGGACCCAGCTTTGCAAGCCATTGAGTGCTGTGCAGTTACACTGAATATAGTAAGATTCTGTCATCCCAGATTTTTTAAGAGAAAGTTTACTTTTTCTTGAGAAACCATAATAAGCACGAAAAGGGAAATTTATCCTGGGGTTTCTTTGATACTGTGAAGCTCACATGCACTCAGTTGTCACCATCAGTATTGCAGTGTCTTTTACCTTTTGCTTGCAGAGTGAATTCCTATCTACAGAAAACCTGACTGACTCTTCAGGCAGGGCTTGTCCTGCCTGCCTTAGCACGTATCTGTAAAGTCAAATGAAGGTGTGATTACAGCCCCAGTAAATAGCCATTTTATGGCAGCAATGCTCTGGTGAGCTGGCTTCAGGGTGTCTGAGTTCTGCTACTGCCCATGTTTTGCCCAAGTAGCTGCCTCACAGACAACCTCCGTGTTTGCAGCAGGCAGCCCATCCAGCCATGCCTGGCAACATCCTTCAGCTTCTAGCCTCCCTCATAATATTCAGGTTTTTCTCTGGCTGAGTCTGCATCTGTGTTGTGACTTTTATTTTGAAGCATGGCTTACCTGTCAGTGACCATGCTGGTGCAAAAAGTCATGTTCATATGTTCCTGTGGTGGCTTGGCTCAGAGGACAGAAGCTGCTCTGAGGAAGCCAGACTGATTGCAGGTGGTTGGGCGGTTACCTGCACTGCCAGAACTTTGTAAATATGTCTCCTAATAAAAAGCCAGCTTTGTTTTTCAAGCAGGTATTTTTGCCTTTCCCTGCCCAACACATTACTTCTCAAAAACCTGTATCACCAGGAAGAGCTGTCTATGATTTTCTAACCTCATTTTATTACATAAAGCTGTGTAATATTCATGGTGTTTAATTGTGTATTCAGTAGTTACAGTCTCTAAGTCAGTTTTTTGGTATCATCTGAGAAAATCTACTCCACACTACCTTTCATTGAAAAAGATGCTTGCAGAAGTTTACTTGCACAGTTAAAGAGACATTTTTTATGATTCTGTAAAAACTGGAAGTTATAGTCTTATTTTGGCAGATGCTGCTCTAAAATTATAAAGTTATAATGGTGATATAATCAGCCTTGAGAACATCTTGATGAATTAAACATGCTGCAGCTGCAGAGTTTGCTTTAGACATCTGCAACAATGACTGGATTAAAGCTACAGTAAACATAAAGATCCAAAATTTGTAATATTGATTTCCACTGTGCTCTCTACAACTACCTGAAAGGAAGTTGTAGCCGTGTGGGGCTTGACCTCTTTTCCCAGGCAGCAGTGACAGGACAAGAGGACACAGTCTCAAGCTGCATCAGAGGAGGTTTAGATTGGACATCAAGAAGAATTTCTTCACAGGAAGGGTGATTTGGCATTGAAAGCTGCACATGGATGTGATGGAGTCACCATCTCTGGAGGTGTTTTAAAACAAAGACAGACTGAATGTGGCAGTCAGTGCCATGGTCTGGTTGACAAGTGGTGGTGTTGGGTCATAGATTAGACTTGATGGTCTCAGAGGTCTTTTCCAACCTAACTGATTCTGTGATTCTAAGATTACTACAATTAAACACTGAGTAATTGTAGACAGATGCACATACTTTCTTTTTTGTTTCAATTCTTCTCACTCAGGAAAGTGGAAATTGGATGTGTGATTTGGATGATTTTTTTTTCTTTTTGCACGTGGTCTATTTTTAAAAATTAAGAATAAAAATGATCTACTTTTCTTACCTCTTGGTAAATTAAAAAATGATTATGCATTTTCTTATGTGCCTAAGTGTGCTTCTCCTTAGTGTTCTCTTAGCATTTTAAATGTTTCTTGTACAGCATATGATTGGTCATTTTTACAAAGTTTGCATGTAATTCACATATATATTTAGCTAAACCTAATCTCTTTGTAGCTGTACATCTAACACAAAGATAAAAGTACCTAATTGTCATTTCCTATGCTTGGTGTGTTTTTTGAGAGGTTCAGTGAAACCTGTATTACTAATGAAAAGACATCTCTCAAAATGCATAAGTAGATGCAGATCCTGAATATTTTGACTATACCTTTTTACTCATTTAAATTTCTAGAGCAGTACAGAATTTCAATTTTATGATTTTCAATTGTTTTAATTAAATTATTCAATCAGTATGCTGGGGTAAGTTATTGAATGGGGGAGGTAGGTTACTGAGTCTCATATTTTCTGTCAAAAGATAAAAAGTAATTAATTTGAGAAGAAGCTAGGTAGAGAGGAAGCTGGAAAAGGAAGCAGCTCAGGGCCAGAGAGGAAAATGGCATAGGAAGTGGGAGTCAGAAGAGGATGCTGGATGTACAGATTTGATAAGTATGTGCAGAGTGGTTGGAAAAAGCAATGGGGAATGGAAAGGGTAGATTTAATTAGCAGCTCTGTTGTGGAAAGGAATCTAGGTTGGTTGAAGAGACAACTAAAAAGGAGCACAAAAATAGAATGACAGGGAAGAGATATAAGTGGAAGTTTGATGGACTGAAAAATAAATTAAATTCATCAGGTTAATGCTCTAAGCTGGCAACAAGAAGTAGGTAAATGTTCTGCTGCCCCAAATAGCCAAGTAAACCATGCATGTCTCACTTAACTCTGGATATGGTGTGAGAGGAGCCTAGAGCTACATTAGACATCTGAGAGCAGACATCAACAACTTAGCATAGGGGAGTAGCAAAGACAGGGAGCTAGAACAGATAAAGATTATAAAAGCTCAGTTTCCTAAGACTGATTGATCCCACATTGGTCTGCAACTCAAGATTGTGTCGGTGCTGTCAGCAAATATTTGTTAGCCCTGTAGCACAGTACATTTCCTGCCTTGTGAACAAAGCCTAAGTATCTTACAGGATTTGAAGTAAGCAGCATTTCTTTGAAGAAATGAAGTCTCTATGCATAAACATAGGAAAATTGAATTAAGGTCAAAATTCAATCCCCCACATTCTGGGATTTCTTAAATTGCATGTCTTTGATTTTGCAATCCCAATAAAGTTCTTCTGTAGTGGTTTGTTTATAGTAATCCCATATGAATTACTCACAACTGAGTTTCATAAAATCCAGGATTCTTCTTTTTTCTCATTTCATTCACTCTTACAAAGCTTTATAAGGTAAAATACAAAAAACCCAACAGTATTTGACAAAGCTGCTGTAAATAGCACAGACTGAAAATGAAATGTGAGTATAGCTAAAGTGAAAAAGGAAATAATCCCTGAGAATATTTTTAAGGACTTTGTGTTAGTACAGAGATTGTCAGAGAACTGCAGGGACAAAAAATTTTTGATCTGTTTTTGTTTACAACAGTGTACTACTTAACATGTTGAAATTTTTGCCTGTGTTGTCAGACAGGAAGTTCCAAGTTTCCTTTCACTTTGTGGGCCCCAAACGAAAAACATTTTAGTCTGGATGGCAATGTATTGTGGAATGTTTTTAATTTTTAAAATTGTAATGGGAGATTGGAATGCATAACAATGTAGTGTTTTGCAACAAAGTAACCACAAATCTGTTGTTTTAAACAGACAATGGTTCAGTTTTATGTAAAATATAGTCTTGTTTACAAACTAAATTTTTGCAAGTTCTGTGAAGTCAACAGATAATGTTTTTTAATATTTTATTTTTCAAACTGTCAGTACTTCAGCACAGGTCTTTGTCCTTCATCAAAACTACTTGGAGTAAGTAGATTGCATGTAGAAAACATGAAGATATTTTGTTACACTATGTTATGATGTAGTTGGGTAGGTGCCTAGAATATTCTAATATTAGCCTTATTATTCTATTGTACTTGATTAATTTACTTGTTACTATTCAGAATTTAATATCAATAAACCTCTAACGAGAGCTAGAGATGAGTTTAAGAGAAACATTCCAGTCTGGTATTTCTGATTAAAAGCACAGGACAAGTCCAGTGGTAAAATGAAATGAGAATTTATGATCATGGTTTCTATTACATTCAAAAATTATTCATGCCCAGAATTATTAGAATAAATTCCACTGCATTATTTTGCATCAGTACCATTACACATGATTTTGCCTGAGGGTATCAAGTCAATGGGTAATGCTTGCAATACTGCATTTTCAATCATGCTTTGTTATACTGTCATTTCAAAAAGTAATTCTTTTTCCCTCTGATTTATTTATCATCTTGTTTGTAGCTGGCTTAGGAACAGATTAGTTTTTATTTTAAGGCAGGCATGCTGATATAAATATTACTGCAGAAAATACCAGTTAAACCTTAAAATTACATATGGAGATAATATATTGTCAAAGAAACTTCAGGTTGTTGCTACTGAAAACTGTTATGATACTGTCAAATGAAGAATGCACTGTGTCTGCAAATGTTGTGGGATATTATTATTGAATTTGTTGACATACTTCACATTTCTAGCACAATTAGTGCTTTATTATTTATGTTCTATAATTATAAATTTGCTTGTGCTGTTGATATTCTCATTCATAAACATAGCTTAAATAGTTAGTAAAATGTCCAATTACAAGCAAAGCAAAAATCACCAATAGCCAGTCTTAAAAACAAACCTTTAAAAAAAAACAAATTAAAAAGATTGGGAAAAGCACAGAAGGAAAAACACTTGAAAGTTGCTAGTCATGTTGTTTAGGAAAGTACTAGGGGACAGATTGTCAGATGTTATAACTATCTGCAAAGTATAAAATGCATGTTGACCATAATGAATCTAAATTCTGATGGGTAATTACTACAGTTCCTTGGGGCTTGATTCAGTGATATTTTTTTCATCAAGCACCGTTTCATGTTGAGAATGTTGTCTGACAGAGCTGCTGTGGAATGAGCTGCTGTCCCTCTCAGGCTAGATAGCAGTATGAATATCAGGACCATGAAGAAGTTTTATTTTTCCGTGGTACTTTCTGGCAGTGTTCATACTATGCAAGACAATAATTGAGTACAATTATTTGAAAGCTCATACATAATGACAGGATTGCATGCATTTTTATATGGAAATTGCTTTACTTAGCCTTTTTTTTCTTCTTCTGTTTCCTCCCCACCCTCTCCATAAAATCATTTTGCTTGCTGTGAAGGTTACTGAACGCAGTGACTCTTGTTAGCACTTTGTCTACATGATGATCAGCTGGAAATTTCAGAGAAGTAGCCACTATTTTACAGATCAGTGTTATGTTGTATTCCCATGCCTTCTTTGTCCATTGAAGGCACTCAACCTCCTATCAGTCAGTGCACTGCAGGAATTTATGGATCTTCCATAAAGCTTTCTCTACAGCTGCTTTACAAAATTCTGAGTCTGTAAGTGGTGTAAAATTGCAAAGCTATTTGTTATGCTGAAGCTCAGAGGAGATTTATGTTTTCCAGCAAAGATGTACAAAATTCATTCTTGTAAAGTTAACAGCAGCATAGAGAAGGAAAAGAAAATTGCTGGCTCCTGCTCAGTGCTTGCAGAGCCTGCTTTCACCTTGCTCATGGCAGGTGAGTAGAGAGGAATGGAGCATGCCAGACCTGAATGACAGCTGGAAATCCTGGTGCATGGGCTGCACCTGGTTATGGATAGATCAAGGAGATGCACCTTCATCTGTTAAAAAAAATGGATGTGTGGCTTGACATTGATATCACTAAATTCTGATACTGATGCCAATAATTTTTAAGTGTTGATGGTGGCTCTGGATTCCTCTTAGTAATTTTAGTAAAACTCTCTCTCTGTTACCATATGTATTCCTTTTTGACATATAGCATATAAAACATAGCCCACTCTCCCACTTAAGGTGATGCTCAGTGACTCAAGTTCCACATGGTAATGGTAGAAAATAGCATGGAGCTAGGTATTTAGGGAAGATTTTAAAGAAATATGCTTGGGAGAGGATGGCTTTCACTCACATTATTTGTATTATTATAAGTCATATAATAAATCAGTATAAACCAAGTAATTATGCTTGTGTTTAGGTTAGTAAACTCAAATATAGACAAAACCACATGATAATTATGTCTGCAAAATGCTTATTTTCCTTGAAATCAGTTCCTACCTATTTTTGTGAAGAGTTATTATGCATTTTCTGGTAGGTTTCCTCAGACCTTTTGGCTTATAACATTTAGAACTCCTATCTGCACCAGTTAAGCAACAAGTTGGTCTGCATAAAATCACTCCAGAAAGTGATTGCTTTTTGATAATGAGGAAGGTGGGAATATCTTTTTGCAAGTAAACAACTTTTGAACAGGGAGTAATTGAAACACTCGTAGTTTGCAGCATCCCTTTTCTCCCTTCCTTGCAACTGCTCCTTTTGCTGAGTCACTTTCCAGCAAAAAAAAAAGGTGCACTTGCCTGCACTTCTTTTTTTTAAACCCAATAACCCACTTATCCATTCAGATGAAGCAAAACCAGGTTAAGCTTTTTCTTCAACCTGCTGCAAGCCCCTAAGTCTTAACTAAGGCCCTAATAAGTTTATCTAAACTATTGCTCTATTCTAGGTGCCTTTGTTTGCTTTTTCACTGGCTGGTGGTTGGAGTAAATGTGTGTGATTCTGTAGATTTTGGCTTGAATAAAATTATCTGAATCATTATATTAGATATTTTAGTCTGAGTTTGCATCTACCTGAATTCAGAAATGTCTGAACTCAAATTCCACTGAAGTTTTCTCCATTACTTTCTTCAGTTTTACCTCCCTGTCTTTTTATGTATGTTGGACTCATTCTCCATGTGGAAGTTGCAGAAACTCCTCAGCATGTTCAGTATGGTAAGAACTGTTAGCACAGGAGGCCCATGAGGAGGTCATTCAAGTCAGTCATTCAATAACTCATCCATCCAGGTTTGGCTTTAGCCTTTTTCTACCCTGTTACTGACACCCTCCATTCTGTCCTCTCCTGCGTTTCTTTTTTTTTTTTTTTTTCTTTTGTTTTTCACTTATTTTTAGAAAATGTTAGTAGCATCTACATATTTATGATTCCAGGATAAGCCTAATTGAATTTAATGGGGATCAAGGATATCTACAACTCAAAGTGTTTATTCTGGGACTTGCAATAACTTAATTGTCAATAAATAGAATGTCCAATTAGTTGTGCCATGGAGTGAATTTGGATAATTTTTCATCAATCAGTCTGTATAATCTGATTACCTCTCTTCTGATTGACCTTTGTGGGAGAAGATGTAAGTGTGAAGCTAAAACAAACATATGTTCTGCCTGTCTGTCTTGTCTTCTCTTGGGTTTTCCTGACTCAGTTGCTTTTGACAGTGGTCCTTGCACTTGTCACACTCAAGGATTCTTAGACATCTGCATTCAACACATTCAATGGCTGGCTTTGGAAATCAAGTTTTTGTTTTAAAATTATGCTTCCCTTGCTAGGGGATGACTTTTTTATGACCTCTGTGTTTTCAAGTTTACTTTTTATTGTGAGCTAATGGAGGTATTCAGGCTCATGAGGCAGCTCAGGCTTCCCAGTGGAAAACAGCATTGAACTTGTAGGATTTCCTAAGGCTTGTTTGCTAAAGTTCACCAAAAATCCGAGCAGCTCGTAGTCAAATGGAAAAGCCTTTGGGATGTCTTTAATTTTGCACCAAGACCTTCCTTTTCTTCTCACTGGATTTGTGTACTTTCACTCACATGTACCTTTAACTCTCAAAAATAGCAAACAAATGCAATTATATAGGTAGAAAGCACTAGGTGGGTGCCTACACATTTTTAGCTTTGCAAAATTTGACCAGTTGATGGAACAACACATTTTTTGCTTTCTGGTCACTTTATTCTTTCTTTCTTTCTTTTCTTACCTTTCAGGCCAACCTAATTTCTATTTTTAAAGAATAATGTAGAGCAACCCCCAAAATTTTCTTGCAATTCATATCATACAATAAATAAAATGTGACTACTTCAAGCTTCCAAATGTCTTTTTATTTCTTTTCTTCTCAGTATTTTGTACATTAGAAGAAGTTGCTTGGGGTAATTGTCATGTATTACATTTAATATTCATATAGCAAGAAAAATTTTTATGCACTACAACTACTTGTTTAAAAATATTTTAACAATGGTTGCTATAGCATTCACAGAAATACTCCCATAAAAGTGTTGGTTGTTTGCACCTATTCTAACTTGTTGGTTTTATTTCAGTGTATGGTTATTTCAATATTTTCACAGATAAGAATTAATTTAATGCTCTACACATTTATTGTCAGAACCTTGCAATGAACTTGATAAAACAGGACCACTGAGTACAGAAGACAGCTGCAGTCAATCTAAGAATTGTTGGAACAAAAATACTTCAGTGCATTGTTTTGTGGATATGTGATTGTACAGACTTCCTTAATGAAGTGCTCAGACTGTCTCACAAGCTGAATATTTTCGGCCTTGTATGCAGGAGTTTAGGTCAAAATAATCCAAAAGTCGCAAAATAAAGAAATGTATACCCATACTGTGAAGTTATAAAAGGCTAATATAGTAAACACAGCACCTTCCCAAAGTTTCTGCAGTGCTGTGTGACCTGTGTGCCCTGATGGTGCATCAACACCTGAACTGGAGAACTGGCCCAGGGACAGAGAACAGGTGGGTCAGGTAAACACACAGAACATTCCCACTGGCAATCATGTAGAAGATATATGCATTACTGAAGTTTCTGCCTTCACAATTCTTTCTCTAAGCCCCTCTTGTTAATTGTTTTTTCAAGAATGCAAATGCTGTTTGAGCAAATGGGATCAGAGAAAAAGGGAGTGTGACTAATTTAATAGCTTTGTACTTTTAGTCTGATAAGCTATTGAGGTATATTCTATCAATTATGGGTCTGACATTATGGTGCACTGCTTCACTGAATGCCATGGCCTTTCATATTTAAAGAAGCTGTTGCAAGGAATGTGAGCAGCTTCATCTTTTCATTTGTCCCGATTATCTTTATTTTAAACTCTTCAATTGACTTGACATAAGTGATGACTTGTGAAGATGTCACTAAAGTGACAAATACATGTGTAAGAATTTTAAGGTGCATTGTGGTATCTTTGACCATGGCTGATTAAGCAAGTCCTGTTGCTATCATCATTCATCTACAACTGACTTTACCCATAAATCTTATTTTTAGAATGGACTCTGTCCAAGCACAATGAACAATTAAGTTCCAAGTTTGCAAATGACAGTCTGTCCTCTTCTTTTCTGTTGTTCATTTATCATTGTCTTGCTTACGGCCACTGTGATAATTTGAGATGTAAAGTGATGGGGGTTTAGACTTCTTGGTATTTATCATTCAGTGTACTGGTAGAACTACAAAGTTAGGTATGATCTTGTCATTATATCTCCACTTTAATAATTTTAAAAAGAAAAGGAAACATTAAGGTAATTAAACTGATGTGAATATGTGTTGCATGTTAAACAATATGAAAATCATTGATAGGAGACAAAAATTAAATTTAAAATCTCTAAACATCTTGTATAAGATCTTGCCATTTTAAAGCATGCAACATAATCCTGGACACAAAGTAAAGGTTAGAATAAATGCGTATGTTAATTTCATTCCAGGTGCTTGTCTAGAAGCAAATTTTTACCAAAGAGTGTTTTGTTAACAAGGTACTGTTGGCAATAATCTCCATGCCCTTCCTCCCCTCCCCAATTTATTTCATGTAATAGTATGTCAGAAGGAGTCCAGACACACCTTTGTGTTCATGGTCCTTTAGGGTCTTTTGCAAAAGGGAGGGATGTGCCTCTTACACAGTGTTATAATTTTCAAATGGATAATGAAATCTGCTAGAGTATGACTGCATTCTTTCTGAATTACAGCTGTGAAGTGTATAAAAGTCAGGGCTCTGAAAAGAGTAGGAAAAATGGGATATGGAAGGAAATTACTTGGTCTTTAAGGGTGCAATTTGGCTGTGACGTATTCAAGAACAAATGTTCCAATAGTTTATAAAACAGAGTTATGCCACTAATCAATTAGGAAACTCCATACTTAATTCTTGTTCTTCAGCTAAGAATACCAAGGATTAAAAAGATTTAAAGAAAGAAATTAATCAAATTTCCACCACGGGTCTCATTTTCAGAACAGTGGATTTCACATGTACATACAAACCTGGAGCACTTCATTCTGCAGCAGATTCTGCTGGTTCAGAACCAAATCCCATTTCATCAATGATAATATGCGGTACTAACTTCTGTTTTTGGGTACTTCAAACTGATTTTCTAAGTTCATCTTCAGATGGGTTAAATAGTAATGAAATGCTGTAGTGACAGGCTAAGACTGATTCATGGCATTACTTAAGTGTAATAGAGTATTTATTTTTATATTGGACAACTGTTTATTGCCATGCAATTTGGTAATAAACAGTTGGATATCAGTCTGCTTGGAATACAATTAAATGCATGCCTTTCAAGAAGGATGTGCTGTTGGCTAGTGCTGATTTAGATAACTAAAACAAGAATTCTGCTTTATTAAGTAATGGTTTTGTTTTGCTGGATTCATCATATTAAAATCTGATATGAAACCAAGTGACAGTAGAAGTATAACATGCATGAACTTTGGCAACGATAGTTAGGATATCATAAAGCTGTGCTAGCTCTGTGCCTTCACTCTCTGCTTCTCTTTAATCAAAAGTATTATTGATCATTAATGCCAAAATGAAAAATAAGAGGTAGCAATTCATATAAGAAAACATTTGGATGGCAATTGTTCTACATTAGGCGTAGTTAATGGTCATGTTTACAACCACAAATGTAATATTTACATCCATTTAAATGACAGAATTGATTAAATGGGATAAGAGAAGAGTGTGTCAGAAGCTCCAGAGCATTGGTTTTTTTTGTAAATTTGATTGATGTTGAGGGGGCATGTTTTGGATCTCCAGAATATTAGTAAGAAGATGAAATAAAATCACAACTAGGCAAGCAGTTCATTACTTCTATTGAGGAAAAAGAAAAAAGCAAGAAGGGTAGTGAATGCAGTAATCAAATTTGCAGCACTGTATAAGCATAGATTGACACAGAAGGAAAATCATAGGTTATGATTAACATTAATAACACTTACATTGCTAGAGCAGTTGGCAGATATCAGCCAGAGATTCATTTAGAAACATTGCTTGTAGCTACTGAGAATGGTATTCAGCATCAAATACTTTGTATTAGAAATTTTCCCTGTCAAGCAAATGAAATGAGTTTAGCTTGCAGGAAAACATAAAGTGACAGAACAAAAGAAATGGAATGCAATTTGGGGTCCCAGAGATATGAAGAGCTTCTATTAAAGAGTGTCTGTAACATCTGTCTACAAGTGTAAGATTTTTTTTTCTTGTTTTACTTTTCTTTTATTTTTTTTTCAGTAATGTAGGTGTATGTATTGCCCTCTTTTTCTTAATAATACTAAAAGAAAAAAAAAATCCCTGAAATCCTGTAACCCCAGGAGACACTTGAGGAACAAAATATCCTCAGTATTGTTATTCAATGGGCAGTTGTTGATGTCTTCTTTCTTTTCTTTTATCCTGTTCAATTTATATTTTCTACCATTTTTTCCTTCTTCTGTCTATATGAAAAAGTTCAGTACTTCTACTGTTCAGTGTTATTTGTAGGTTCCTTTTATTCCAGAATCTGACATTTGAACTTCCTAGGGAAAAAAGGGATATTCTTTTTCTCTGCTTTGTAAGCAATATTTGCTATTGCAGAGACAACTTTAATCACTCAGCTCTCAGCTGTGAATCTCTGGTGACAGAAGTTGTTCCCCCATACCAGGGGTCTGCTCTGAAATAATCATGTCAATAATATATATCATCATAATCATAATCAATAATCAATAATCTCTTCCTGACCCATTCCCATGGGTGTGCTGGACAGCAGAGCCCTCCCGGAGGCACTGCTCAGCAGATGACAGAGCAGAGGTGCTGGCACACATGTTCCTAAACATTGTGGTAGTCAGAGACTCTCCTTACTCAAAGGAATTCATCAGTGGGTTCTCTAGACAGCATCTCCTCTTTCTCAGTAGAGAGTAAATCTAGAAACACAACCCTGAAGTTTTCACAACACTTGAGTTTGAATATTCGGAGTTGAACACTGATTTAGACTTCAAATGATTCAGGAATTGCTGAAATATCGAGATATCTTTCTTGCTTCCAAACTCTAAATTGTGAGGTTTTTACTGTTTTAATATTCACCTACCTTAGCAGCTTTTAAAATTATTATTGTACTTTGGTGATGAAAGGAGTGCATAAGGCTATGTACTTTATTAAATCAGCCACCATACGGGAGGTAGGCTTGTGAGTGTTCCTGTGTAAAAATAATTTCCTGTATTATCAGAAGTGCAGGTATAAAAAACAAAATTGCTTTTTACTGTAAAACATTCGGAAGGAGTGTGTGTAAAGAATAAAAAAGCTTGGCTTTTAATTGATGCTCTTCATGCTTGGCTAAGGACAATTTGTGTCACCATCAAATCAGTTTGAATGCACTTATAGAGAACATTAATTTTAAAATGTTTATGATTTTATGAAGGAAGTCCTGCTATTGACCCTCATGGAAGGGAAATGTAAGGTGGATTTGAGGGTCATGAAAAAGTAAATCAAAACAAAGTTGTAAGCTAGTCATTAAAAGCGAAAACACCAAGAAGCATTAAAATTCTTTTTTAACTTGCTTGTGCATTTCAGGGTAGGCACACTGATGAAGACAGTGTATTCTGCAGAGGATACAATGGGTAGAACTGTCAAATATTAACTCCTTTTCAACAGCAAAAAACATCAATTGAAAATTCTTTCTAACACCCTTATTGACTTTCCTTTTAATTTTTTTTTCACAGAGGATCCTTCTCAAAGCTGGAAGTGAGGAAGAAATCTTTGCACATCTTGGCTTGGATTATGTCGAACCATGGGAAAGGAATGCTTAAAATTATTTGCCAGTGTACATTTATCAGTTGACTGCAATGGTCTTTCTGCCCACCTTGCAGTCTGGTATAGTTATATATACATATATCATAAGTATTTCTATGACAACAAAGAAAATTAAATAAATATTAGAAGCCACTTGCACTTGCTAATGTTCCTAGAAGATAAGAGTTTAAGTTTTTCAAAATAATTTCCAATCCTTTCTGGTTTTGAAGTTTCTATGTGGGAGTGATAAGACAGAGCTTGTTTTGGGGGGAAAACTTGGAATTGGTGAGATTTTTGCTTATGATAGGAATTTAACATTAGTATGAACAATACTTGTTTTTTAAAATAGCTACAGCCATATGTAAATAATTCAAAACATTTGAGCTGAGTCAAAACATTACTGAAATGTATGCTGGTCTTTAACTGAATTTCTTATGTATTTTGCTGAATCCATGTATAAAATTGCTCTGTATATAAGGCTTAATGACCTAGGCAGTAAGTACTTTGCAGTCTCAGCAACTTGAGGCTTCAGTTGTAATATTTTCCCAGGTAGGGCACTATGCTACAAAAACTATAAACAAGTTGATAATTCAGTGAGAGTTAAGAAACATTTCACAGGAAGGTATTTTGAAAGAAAGAGTGAAATAACTCAGTAGCAATCTTCAATTTTGTAGAAAATTATTATGAATTTATAGTACTGATTTGGACTAAAGAGGATTCAGGTTATGTGGTGTAGTGGTCCTCAGTCAGGAATTTGAATCATAACCTGCATGAAAACAATGGTTTTAACTGTCAGGCTGGTGACTGCTCCAAGACAAAAGATTTTAATTGTCTGTGCTCAATTTAGATTGATGGAATTTTTTTTATTAGTAAGTGTGAATGCATTGGAATGCGATTTTGCTTGAGCTGTTGGGCTTTTGGCTGCTCTAGAGTGGTATTCCCTCTCTTTAGTCAGAAATTCATCTAGGATGTGAGAGGCTTTCTGATAAAAGCTCTACGAGATATTTTGGTTTCAGAAAATGTCCAGGTGGCTCTTGTGACCATAATGACAATGAAGAATTTGTAATACATTTATCCTTTAATAAACAGGGACATTCAGTGTATTAGGAAATGAAGCTATTTACTGATCATTCATCATTTGAGAATAAAGGTGATTAAGAACACCAGGATTGGTCCAATAATTTTCTTTCTTAAAAATCTGGAATTTTTTTCCTCTGTTGAGGCTGCCTACATCTCTTGACAAGATGAGGAAAGAATGGCAATGACAGGGCTGTGCACAGCAGTCATTACTAACAGTAAAGCCTTCCCATATTCAAATAGTATTTGTTACAAAAAAAAAGTATGCTTATTTTGTTACTCATTACTTTCAACTGAGGAATAGACTTTTAGAGGACTGTGTTGTAAAATATTCCAAAACCCCAGTCAGGGTTGTAGAAAAATGTGATGATGGCAGGAATTTGCTTCTTGCCTGTGTCAATAAAACCACCCCATTTAAGTGCAGTTTTGCTAACTGAGCTGAAAATACAATGCTGCTTCCTAAACTGCTCTAACTATAAAGCACTGGCATTGCTTCCTGCTTCATTGTGCTGATGTTAGAAGCAGTATCTCTGTGTTTTGCATCAGGATGCTGACACTTAAGTAGCAATGACATTTTTCTGTCCTAATGGAAGAAAACAAAAGCTATGGTACCTTATCTGAATATTCTTTCTACTTGGCCAACATTTATAACAAATTATACATTCCAGTTGTGCTGTTTCTGCAAACTTCAAGACACACAAAAAATCTGAATTCCACGTAAATAAATAACTCACATCTTGGGTGCCTATGCATCACTTATAATTATGCCACCTGTGAGGGAAAAGATACCAACACAAGTTCTGTCAGCTCCTCCAAGACTAGAAGAAATCAGCATATCCCTTTACTCTTTATTTCCCTCAATTTTTCTGAACTTTATTTAGAATGCATCTTACAGATTGCTTACTGAATCAACCATTATAAAAAAATATGGACCTGATAAATGAGGGGTTGTGTTAAAGGGAAGAACAGCCTAAATGACCAGAATGGCTTGACCATGAAGAAGATGCCTTCTCTTGTGCACACCCTCACTGGAGCACTGCTGCCCCAGTCACTATCACAGGTACCATGTGCAGGATTATCCCTGACAGCATCTGCCAAACCAGTCAGCTGAGACTGTAATTGGAAAATATAAAAGTCATATAGAAGAGCTGGGATGGAACAGGTTAAAGGAAATGAAGCCTTTATCAGCTGAGCATATCTGGATCCATGTGCTAGTGAAAAGTCCCTCCAGTGTGATGGAGCTGTTGGAGTCAGTGGTAGTGAAGCTTCTGAGCTCATGAAGGACAGGTGGGGCCTCAGGGCCTGGAAAGGGCAAACACTTGTAACAAGAACAGACCAATGTTTGTAATGGGAGGAAGGGAAGAGAGAATTTCACATCAGTGCACTTAATATCTCCTAAATTGCTATAATGATTAATAGACTGTATTTTTAATGCACCTAGAGGAAAATAAAATGATAAGTTATTGGTAACTTGTTCATCAGAAACAAATCATGTCAAACTAATTCAGTTGTAAAGTCCCTGGAGGCCGTTTTTTAAAATGTCTGTCCCTCCTCCCCTGCTTCTACACCAAGGCAATTTGGCAAGTAGTGAGTAGAGAAGGATCCCTGGTTTTTTTAGTATGTAGTTTTTCTACATACTAACTCTCTAAGAATTACTAAGTAATTCTGTCTCTGGGGAAAAAAAAAGGAAGAGTAAAATGAAAGCCACTGTTATTTTTTTTCATGGTTTGAAGTAATACATGATTTGTCAAATAATATCTTAAGGCAAAGGCAATGAGATGTATTTAGTTTGGTGGGTAATAATGCAGTTAATGTCTAAAGGACTAATGTACTGAAGGAAAAGCTAATTCTATCTACACAGATAGAATAGATAGCTAGAGCTATCTACACAGCTCTACAAAATTGCAAATCTGGGCAACCTAAACACTCATACAACTGAAGCCACATGAACTTTCTGCAAATAACTGGAAACCTGAGAACTGCTTTTACTTTGCATAAATAACTCCAAGATTTGCAAATGTTATAATCCCCAACTGAAATGTCTTTTCTACAGTTTATGGGCAGAATTCTTTGGCTTTCTCAGATGAGACCATCTTATTCCTTGGTGGGAAATATATTCTTTCACTTTTTGAACAGCTTTACTTTCTATTATACACTTTTCTTTGGCAACTGCAGTTAAAATAACTACATCCTGGGTCTAACAGATTAATTAAAGTCACACAAACAAATGAAGACAGAGAGCTCTGGAAACCTTTAAGAGGAAGACCAAGCAGTCTTTGAGCTCTGCTGTGCAGATGCACAAAGTGTCTTTTACTTTAATTAGGATGCATCAAATGTAACTTGTTTTAGCTGAAGAGGCTCCTTAGGTGTACTATAGGACATCCTTGATATCACCAGCTATTAAATGGAATACTGTGAAAATGGATGTTGTGTCACCCTGAGCTAAGGGCCTCTGCTAAAGCCAACCTGAGGTATCACCTTGCACAATGTCAGACAATAACTGGAAAAGGCTTTTCCCCATGAATGCTCAAACCCCTTCAGAATACTTAGAAAGCTGTTTAATGTCTCCTTTAATAAATAGGTATTATAGGCAACCCATGAAATCTAACACTATTTTTCAATAGGTGCCTCCAAACAAATACTGTTCCCAAATACTACTGGTGATACAGAAACTCCACCTGTTGGGGGGTGATGCTGGATTACACATCCCAAAAGCACAGGTGCCTCAGGGAAATCACTTGGCTGATGAGAACCAATCCTATCTGCATGTGGTGACTGACCATGGGGAGTGAAGAAGAGAGATGTGTTGGGTAAGTAGAAAATCTCCAAGTTTTCTGTGTTTTAGTAAGTAAACACACTTATTGGAAACCAAGCCACTTTTTTTTTATGGTTGCAGACATTTGATTCCTGTTCCTTTGTGACTGTGCAGCAAAAAATAATACTAAATGGTATATTTCCTTTTGTGTTTCATTCTTGCCAAAATCAACATGCTCATTCAAAGGGATTTTTGGAAGTGGCAAGGCTCCCCAGACCCTTTCCCACCATTATGAGGTTTTAAGGGAACAATATTTATATGAAACTAACTCAGATGCACTTTTATTAAATAGATAAAGCCTTTCTAGCAGGGTATCATAATTTCATGTGTTTATTGCTCTATATACACATACTCTGTCCAAATTATTCTAAGTCTTCTGTCAGCTTCAGTGTCTTTTCCTCTTGAGGAAGCTGTGCATTAAGATATAATAGAAAACAGCAAGAAATCTCCATTAAAAATTTTTGATGATTTCCCTGCTGGGGAAGTGCAGATTATATTCCAGAAACTTGTGGTTGCAATATTTATGGGAAAAAAAGCAAATAATAAAAAATCATATCCCAGCACTTTGAAAATAAAATAATGATCTTTGTATTTTTCTAACCAGTAAAAGAGAGATGATTTGGAATTTTCTTCACAGCTGGGTAGATCTTACTTCAAAAATTGAGCTTGAGGAGGTTATGTAATTGTGTGACTGGGTAGGAGTGTTTCTGCAGTTGGAAACTGTTGCTGACGATGCAAGTCTGAAAGTGTTCCATTTTTAGTAGCCTAAGGATGGGTTGAAAGACCACTTGGGCCTGTGGCTTCCATAAGCCATGTACTTCCATGTACTCTGTAAATCCCACACTTCAACATGTAATGGTGGGGAAATTTCGCCTTTGCACTCCTCTGACGTGTGAGATTAAAATATGCTGAGAGGATAGCTGGGATCTACTGCTTCTGGTGATCCTGAAAGATTTTGGTTCTCCTCTAAACTGTATTATGATATAGGAGTTGGGTTTCTGTGTTTTAAACTTAACTAAGATATCAGAGACATAATTCTCTGCCTTTTGTCCTTTCACAGTGTACTTTTAAATGAGTTAAAGACTGCTGGAAAGTATACTTTGTGTTGGCGTTACATGAGTGGGAAGTGGTTGTTTTGGAAACCCTGACTGGTTGCAGGACTGGAGCTGTTGCAGGGCTCTTGACAAATGATTGATGATTTAATTTGAATCCTTCACAATACCAACACTAAAAAAGAAGCCAACTACCATAAATATCAGTGTCCTTTCAGACAGGATATCACAATCACAGAAGGAATATGGGTGTTTTTCTCCCATTAATCTCACCCCTTACCCCCAGTCAGGTTTGAGTTCATGAGGAGACAAGGACACACATCTGAAGGACTCTACTGTCAACCACAGAACAAGTGCTCTCCTCCTCCCTGTTGAAAAGGCTCACAACCCCTTTCTTTTACTCACCTGAAGGACCCAAAGGTTCCCTTTGACCACATATGACCAGGAAATTGGACATTGAACAGCTTTAAGAAAAATTTCTATCAGATGCAAATAAAGGGGCCTAATTAACTATGTATTTTTAAAATGTGCTGGAAGCCCCACTGGTACACGTGTGTATGCAGGGAAAGATTTTCAAAACCACCCAAGTGAGAAAGAAACTGTAGATGGGTGGGCCACTCCACTTTGAAATTTAGTGACAGATGGTTGCTAAGACAATCTACTCTAGATGACAAATGACTATACATTAAAGCTTTCAAAAGACCAAAAAAAAGCCTCCAAGAAACATTTGAACTGAAGTTTAATGATCATACAAAATTACCAGCAAATCAAGAATTGCAAGCTTTTAAAAAGAAGGGCTGAGCAGAGAATAAACATTCTTCTAATGTAAGGGAGGGATGAACAGATATGAAGATTCTCAGAGCTGTCAGTGATGAACTTAATATTGCAGTTATTCCAGTCCCTAAGAAGTCAAAAGAAGAACCTCAGTGAGTTGTATTAGATCCCCCTAGAAGCAAATACTTGTGCCAAATAAGGTGGGTGCCTAAAAATCCCTGAGTAGAAGGGAGCACAAGGTAGAACAAATTAACCACAGACAAATGGGAAAGAATAACAAAAATTAATAATGATGAACTCTAATGAGTTACAAGTTCTAAGATAAGGTCATAATATTTGTAAAACAATAGTGGAGGCTCGCCTGAGAGCTACAGTATGTTACATTAAATGAATAGAATTCAAGAAAAACAAATGACTTGTAGTATGAGAAACATCTTTCTCAATGGTCTAGTTGTGAAAAACCACTATTATGGGTAATGATTTCTTGCTGTTGGGAAAGGGGAATAGTATCTTCAAAAGTATCCAGCTTGCAGAATCTGTAATCTCAGCAATTCCTTTTAAAAGAAGCAAAAAGGATTGACAGTTACTCTTATTGCAACAGGACAACTGTTCATTTTCCCTTTTTAGCTCTTCAAAAAGATCACAGAAACAGCCATATGATGTTGAGTGCTAGTTGAATTTTACTGCAAATAATTCATCTAAAAGCAGACAGAGACAACAATCTCAAATTATGCTGATATATCAATCATAGTATGCCATAGGGTTCTCTAAGGGAACAGAATTTAAAGCCTAAAATTCTTAGCTTTTTATATGTGTGATTCATCTTCTCGCTGTAGTATGGATTTCTGGTTGTAAAACAGACAGGTCACATTATAGCTTTTGATCCTCATACAAAGCTAATTAAGAAAGCATTATTACAAATTGCAGTGCCTCATCCATAGCATTTTCATTGCTATGTCCTTTCTTTGATCTGGGTTTTTTTTCATAATTTGGACAGCACTTTCTTAGCCCCTAAGTGTTCAATTAAACATTTTAGGCATTTCTGTGCAACACCAAGCAAACTGTGTCAGAAGAAATACAAAGACACCCAACAGCAGCACATNGCCACACTGATTTTAAACTGATGAGAACTCGTGCCCTTAGAGAAGGCTGGGCTTTTTTGTGCCAGTGAGAGAACTGCTTTGTGCCTGCAATGTCTGTGTGGGATGAAACTCATGGAAGAAAAAAATAATCTGACAATAGGATGTTTATTTGAATCAAAAGAAACCTGTGATCATAGTCAGAAAGTAAACAAATAGAGAATTCATTTATGTGAAAATATACCTTGGATACTGTAAAAAGAGAATACTGTTGGGACCTGCACGTATTTTCTGTTCTATTCCTTTTAGGAAGTTACTTAGCAGGGCATTCCAGATACTTGTTAGTGACATTCTAGAAAATAATGGGAAAGATAATGTAAGTTGAGGATAAAATCCAAAATAATTTGTATTTTGTTTTTAAATTTAGCAGGACTATCATCATGCCCAAGAATAGTGAAGTTACTAACATTATCTGGCAACGTGTTGTTCAACTTACAGTTATTTCACTTTATTACTGCCTATGAGGACTTCATAAAGTAAGTTTATCTAGTTTTGTTGATATGAATGTATTACTCAATATTAGCTCACAGCTTAGAAAATTTGGAATTTTTGCAAAAAAATTATTTAACTTTGAAGTTTAATATTTAACAACCAAAACCAGAATAAGTATGCACAGATCAGACAAGGGTAATAAATGGTTACCTTGCTGGCCCCTTTCTTTTAATTCTTGAGTTTTTCTTTCTAAATCTTTCTTGAATAAGAAAAAACTTACCTTTTTGTGAGGTAAAAATCTTACCTTTTTGCAACTGAGAAATTTGGGTTTTTTTATTTTATTATCAAACAAATTGATTTATACAGAGAAGCTATGGTTATTAAAAATATATGATCAAAACACAAAACTCAGTTTATGGAATGCATCAGCATTCAGGACTGATAATGCAAATGTGAATTATATCACAGTACACTCAATATACCATCTGCTCTAGAAAGAAAAACATCTGTTGCTAAATGTAAACTGTGGAGCTTATGTGGTATGCAATATGTTCAGATACTGTATGGAATAAATAAATTGGACTTTGACAATCTATTATGTTAGAAACATTCAACTACTTTCTTATCTTGAAAAGAGGAAAAAGCTCAGCTGCAAGTATGTTTTGAGATGGTAGAGGAAATTATTGTGCCATGTCCCATCCAGATGGCTTTTGCTGAAGCCAGTCACTGACAGGCTGCTGCAATCATCAGCAGCAGTTATGAGATGCTTTAAACCAGCGTGAGCACAGATGAATAAACTTCTCTACAGTAGAAGTTTCTGTGCTTGAATTTTCATGATGGTGATGACACTGCAATTTGTGACATTGTTGGAATTGGCTGTGTTATCTGGCTTATAGGATGAAAATCATGCGCATGAAAAATGTATATTCACATGTATGAAAGATAAAGAAGACTTTTGCATCTTTAAAAATATAGTTATAATCTTGTGTTGATGCTATTTTTAATTTTTAATGTGCTGCACTGATATAAAAATGGAAAATAGGCACTAGTTTTTGAGTTCTAAGGGCCATGATAGCTCTTATATATAATCTAAACCTATAAAATCAAGCCCTTGTAAAATCCAATGGTTTTTTCCCCCTGATTTAGAGTATCCTGTTCTCACATTCATTTGTTCAATATGTTTTAAGAAATTAGACAAAACAATTTTATTTTTTTTATCCACAACTGAGCATGACAGCTGAAGCAGAGGTAAAAGTCTGGGAATGGCACTGGGAAATGCATCCATATGTAATATACTGTACTGCAGAAATTTCCTTGACAACTCTCCTTTCATTCCTTGTCAGCTCATGGAAAGCTCAAAGAGGTTTTCACATATTTAAAAAAAGTGTTAAGTATGCAGAAATGCATGTTTGGCCATATATCTAAAAAGTCAGAAAACTTGTTCAAAATGTCAGGATTTCTACTTCAGTTTAAACCTTTTATTTTCCTCCACATTGTGAGAAGGAAATGATCATAATCTGTTGTTAAACAAGTCAAAATAACATTTGTGCTAGTGATAGCTTGCAGGTTCTGTTTGTTTAAGTATCTTAAAATATAATGTTTATTTGCAAGGGAATATAAGCCCTCCTGTGGTTACCACAGCACTGATGTTTCTCCATTGTGGAATAATCCAAAGTAAAGGGAACCCTTGCTCAAGAAGATTTGGACTTCTGAAATTCTTCTCTGCAAGAACATTCATTGTTGGTCTCTGCATTGCTTTAGAACAGCTCTTCAGCTTTTTACTCTGAGCTGTCTTTTCTTGCCATTGTTTCTTTTCTTCAGTTTTCCAGCATGTTCTCATCCATTTTCAGGCTGCAGATAACAGTGGAAGAATGCTGCAGACAAAACACGTTTTAACTCATTGGATCAAACTCATCAGTCCTGTTCTTTGTAATCCTGCTAACACCTGTGGTACCCTTCACTCCATGTATCCATTATCAGAGAGCTTTGTATCCTTAAGAATAGTAACTGACACAAGCCTCACAAATGTCTTTATTCATGTTAACAGGTTTAGTCACCTGCAACAGAACTGAATGACCCAATGCAAAGTGAAAAATCTTTGCTAAAATAAGCACTAAAAAGGGTAGATGTAGCAGCTCTTGGTGCAACATTGCAAAAAAAAAAAAAATCCTATGTATTGATACTCAAAGCACTGAAAGGGATCAATGCCCTTGACTAAATGGACTAAATGGCTGTATATGGTTTCTCCAGCTGTACTACCTATGCAAGAGTACCTTATTTTAACCCATTACCTGTGACATAAGTGAGCCATATATTTTGTCTTAGTAGACCTAGCTTTAAGTTTTGCTTCTGTCAATCTCTCTTAGGATTTATGGTCTATTCTGTATCCTGTTTTTAAAAATTGGGGTGCAGGTATTTTTTCAGGTCTCTGTACGACCAGAGATGAACTCGACTGTTGAATATGAATAGTTTAAAATATTCCAGAAAAGACACAGGCAACAATACTTTTTTATGAGTTCCAATTTGTCAAAAAGAGTAGATTTCAAAATATGGACAGGTTCACAGCTATCTTGCTGCAAGAAATAAAAGCACAGCCCAAGGTATCAATATCAAGATAATAAAAGAGCAGTCTGTCTTAGCAGAAATAAAGATCAGTTAACCAATGGACCTAAGCTTTAAATATTAATAGCCCGACTGGCAGCTCCTTTCTCCTTTTCATATTTGGACTGAATGTTAGATTGCTTATGTACTAAAGAGAAAAATAACAGCTTAACAACCTTTGCTAGTAAAAATAACCTGCTTTCATCTTTTTGGTTGAATTGAGATGGAATATATTACAACATGTCTGGTAGTGGAGATTGGACAAATGATCTAAGAACAATAAAAGTGCCTGAGGGATAGAAGGTGTTAAAGAAAGATAAGTGAAGTATAAGCATCCATACAGGGACATGCAAATATTGCCAAAGTCTTTG